>NIVC01002307.1:0-180000 GCA_002269645.1 Macrostomum lignano
CAGTGGTAACGACAGTCCAGGAAGAACGTACAGCTTGGTGTTGGCTCCTGAATTCGTTTTATGTTCAATGGTGACTTGAACCTTGGCCTTGCTGATTTCCCAAAAGTCCGAAACCTGATAAGTCAACTTGATGGTGTTGGGAGTATCGCAAGAGCCATACTGCACATCCACCTGTTGTCCCTGCCTGGTGTAGGATACGCAGCTTGATTTTTCGCCAATGGAGAAGCGAATTTGCAGGTTTCTCAGCACGTTTCCGTCTTTGCTACTAGTCCATGTAATCGTATTTGTGCCACCTTCAGATGCGACCGTCACTTGAATGGAGCCTTCAGCTGGGCTGGAAAACGTGACCGACTTGCCAAATATTTCTCCAGAGCCAGCCGTTACCCTACCATCGGCAAGAGTGACTGATGTCTCAGCCTTTGCACTTTCAGACATGGCGAACTTCATTTTCCACTCTCCATTCGTGTTGTCTCCGGTTCTCAGCAAGTAGAACCTTGAGTTCGTGCTTAGAGACAAGTCAAAGCCCAAGTTTGCGCCCGGTACTCCCAGCCTACTAAGCTGCGGGTATGTGCTTCCGGATGTGATGTAAACCAAGTCGAATGCTGCGTACTTTAAGCCACCCTTGCGGAATTCCATTCCCAGAAGGTAGTCAGATCCGATCACTGCATCCATGTTGATAGCCATAATTTGAGATTGATCAAATGGATTAACTGAAAAGGAAGTGTTAATCAATCTCGCTCCAGTGTCGCTGACTCGCACATTGCGCTGGAAGTCGAAAATCTTGTAGTCAACGTCGTTTCTTTTATACGAAAACACCAAGGTCTGTCGATCATTGTTGTATGTAGAGTCAGTCTGCATCCGCTGTGCAGAAGGGAACGGAGTTGTCACATTCATGGAGTATGTATAGTCGAACATGCTGCTACCCGTGACTTTAAGCGTCGACTTGATTCCATCAGAAGAAGCTGGCAGTAGGTGATCACTTGTTAGTTCGGCCTCGCTGTTCACTTCAAAAGTTTGTCCTTGTGTGTAGGTGTGCCAATACTTCAGAGCACTCTGCTTGGCTGGAGAGGCAACCCAGGCCTTGAATCGGAAACCATTTTCTGGCTCTTTTGGCCCGGCAGAGATATTGAAACCATACTGACCCACATTCCAAAGTGGTGTTTTAAACTGACTCGAGATCTCGAATGGCCAGTAGCTTAGCTTTGCTGAGACCAAACCGAGATTTTCGGTCGTTGTGCCTTGAACCTTGATAAGCTCCATGTTGGTATCGAATTCACCTGTGGATTTCGCTTCGAGCTTTCCGTTGTAGTCTAGTCGATCAATGGTGAAATCAGTGCCAATGAGCGCTTCGAGTCCTTCAAACTCCATGTTGCCTGAGTAAACCGTTGCAAACAACACGTCGTCGTTTCGTCCGGTGACCTTAAACCTTCCATTGTCCTTAAGACCAATGTCCCACCGAAGGACCCAGAATCTGATTTTAGACACGTAAGTTATGAATCCGTCAGTGTCCTCATTGTAAGTCGCATTGTAAGATACCTCTCTGAGCGGCAGTCGGTCAGATTTTACTCCGATGTACAGCTGTTGAGAATTGAGTCTTGTCTGTATGTTGATTAGATCGTTTCCGTCGAGAGTCTTCTGCACCACCAAGTTGAATGGCTGATTTCTGTCGGACGAAAATGAGTTTATGCCCTTGTAGGAAAGAAACGGGATAAATTCGAACGTGTTTTGAATTGTCAGATTGCTCAAAAAGATTGCTCCTGGGCTTTGACCAGCCCCAGACTTTTGCAATCCTAGGTTGTAAATTGTCTTGAAAGCACCACTTCCAGGCATTGCAATATTAAATGACACGTTTAGTGCAGGGTTCGGGACTCCCATTGGGTCTGTATCGACTGTGACACCGAGACTGGACTTGAAATATATTTCATCCTGATTTAGTTGCGTGATGTTAAGCTGAACAGCGACCTGACCCCAGCGCTCAACTTGTGGGATAAAGCGTCCAACGCTAGTAATATTGTAGTCTTTCCGCTGAGATCCGAGCAGAGACACCCTTGCAAATGAGATGCTCAACTCTGGGTTCGAAGATCTCTTAAATTTGGTTTCGAATGTAAAAAGCTTTTCCCAGTCGTTATTCTTCACGTTTACTTTGTAGACTCGACGATAAAGCCTGTCGGACAAATCGAGTTCTTTGAATAAAAGGAGGGATTTGTTGAAAGAAACTCCGTCGCTTCTAATGATCCGAGAGATGTTCAGCATAACTCCTTTAGTTACTGTCATGTCAACGTAGTTTGTCACTTGAATGCTCGTGGATGGCGTGTCGAATTTAAACCCATTCTCTACCTTGATCTGATAGATGAAATTCTTCACTAGAACCAGGAGCCTCTCAATTTTAAAGTCTCGTCTTGCACTGCGAAGGTAGGACGCAATCTCCATAGCGCTTCGTCGTCGATCATCCATACTGTAGTCTTGAGCGTACATAGTCATGGAAAAAGAAGTATACTCATTAAACTTGTAGTCAAGTTTGTATTCAGCTCTGCGTGTTTCCGGACGAACTGAAACGCTTTGATTTATCTGAAGCATTTTCTGTTGGTTCACCGCTACGGCTGTAGAAACCCGAATAACCTGGTTCATATCGGCATCCGGCATCTCCACAGAGTACTCATTCTTAATCAAGAATGACTGGTCATTGAATGCGGTTGCGTTCAAGTGGTGACCGAAAACTGTTTTACTGGGAGATGACGTCGGAATGGAGTAGAGTTTGTGCTCCAAGTCCAGCAACACGTTGTTGGAGTAAACCATTTTTGCGACTTGCACAAGCGCATATGAGGAGGAAGAGCCAGCTCTGCTATAACCTGAAGAGTGCCTTAGCTCAAAAGCGTGCCTCTGCGACTCCGAGCCAGTCATCTGCGATGCATTGAACTTCAAATAGATGCACTGATTGTCCGTCCTCCAGTTGTCCCACGGCAGAACCTGTAGGGCCACAAAAGCCGCAGACTGGGACCCCTGAAAGCAAAAAAATAGATTATTAGATTTCTAATTTAAGTGATGCCTACAAATAGAACGCATTATAGGAATGAAATATCAAAAATATGTATCGACTTACATCTAAATCAGCTGCGTACTCCACAAGGAAAGTTTTGGTGTTGTAATGTTCATCAATCACGTCATCTTCGCCAAACACAAATCTCAGCTTGGTCAGCGTGGCTGTCTTCCGGTTGCTACTAGGACCGTATTGAATGCTTCCGCTACCAATGGCTTTGTACAGTTGAGACGGTCTGATTGTCTCCTCGAGGCTTAGGTTGGCTTCTACATCCAGCGCCGATCTCTGCTTAGTGACGCCGTAGTTGAACTTGTGGATTACAGACACCGTTGACTGAAACTGGTCTGACGCGGCCTTTGGTAGACGGTCAACTCTGATAGTAAAAGTGTGAAGGAAGTTCTTGCCATTCTTATTCACCACTTCGGTGTTATAGGCAAAGGTCCGCGTGTTTCGCTCTCCACTGACGCTCGTGCACTCGAGCCGAGAATTGATTGAAGTCAAGACGCTGTTTTCCTTCTCGTGACTGGCTAGGAAGGTCAGCTGGAAATTTCCTGGCTCGTACTTGGAGAGGTGGCTGAACGTGAGCTTGTTGTTGTCGGTTGTCGTGACTGCAAAGTCGAACTGGAACAGCGGCAGGATTCCAAATGATTGGAACTTGGTGACGATGTTCAGCTTTTGTCTCTCCTTATCCTTTCGATAAAAGTCACCTTCGAGTCTGCAAGATTTTAAATATTTTTATAAACATTTACCTTGGTATTTATAAGAATAACTTTTAGTACCCTACTAATACAGAATGCGGTAATTGATCTATTAGGTTACATTTTTATTATACTTGAGAAAACAAGCATTAATTACTACTCACTTCGAGCTTCCATCTTCGTCTCTGGATCTGGTGCCTCGGAACTCGTAATCGGTTTGGCCAAACTTCAAGGCTACGCTCACATCAGATTTTTCACCATTGGCTCTGTTTTCAGATTCCCATTTGATCGGAAGAACAGGATTGGCCAGCTCCAGAACGATTTTTCGCAGGCCTTCAGATCTTGTAAGAATGAACTGGAACTTTGCGTGTCGATCAGGACTGACTTGGTCGCCGAGCAGTGCGGTAAAGTTGGCGTTTCTGCCTTCAATTTTGAGCCGCAGAGTCGCCTCGTAGACTCCCAGAGTGTCATTCTTATCGATGTAGAGTCGGAAGCTTCCAGGATTCTGGCGCACATACTCCATCGGATTGTACGTACGCTCAAAGTTCGTCTCCAGGCACATTTTCCTACCGAAGAGCTTCACAGAAGCGGGTGTGAAACACTTAACTGTAACAGGTGTCAATTCGGAAAGCACTGGATTCTCAATTACATTGCTTGGCCCTCGGTGTTGAAGGAACTGAACGTCAGTCTTTAGCTCCAAGATCTTCTGTCGCTTCTTCAACGGATCCACTTTGTACGAAAACTTGATGTCGTTCAAATCACTAAAGTCTGCGTCGAGGTTTAGCTTAACGCCCAGGCTTGTCACACCGGAAGTACGAGACCTGAGCCCAGCTCTTTCGAACCCGGCATCGACTGTTACAGTTCTCGCCATGTAGACAGACCCCGATGGTTGAGCTTCGAACCCCATGTTCATCTCTAGCATCGAGGGCATCCTGAACTCTTGCTTTAGAACCATATTGAGCAAGTAATGCACTTCCTTCTTGAGTAAAATAGGAAAACCAGAGATTGTAGGAATCGATATTGTGCTCTCCATTTGAGTACCGGCCAACTGAGTATTCTGATCAAAATTGAAGTTGCTCAGCTTCTCCTGGAGGAGTCCTTGCAAGTTTTGAAGGTCGACACTCTTCATGATCGCTGGCACTGCTGATAGAATGGCTTCGTCAAAGTTAATGTGCGTCAACTCCATTCCGTTTTGACGAGTGAAAAAGTCGAACCGCTGTTTCAGCGCCTTCATCTGGTACTGCTTCTGTTCGTCAGTGAGCTCAGGTCCATCTGCTTGTCTGCGTTTGCGAACCCTCATCCTATCTCTTCCTGACAAAGAGTTATACAGCTGCTGCATTGTGCTCTCCATACCTTCCGTTCTAACGCCGAGCTCAAACATGTTGATAGCCTCAGCACTGAGCGGAGACTCCACTGTGAAGTTTAAATTCACGAATCTAGGCATAAACGATGTGCTGGAATAGATTAAATTAGACTCAAGCTCGATCTTGGACTTCATGGACGGGTTCTTGAACTTCTTGACCCAATTGCCGGACACTAGCAGACCTTGAACATTCGAAGTTCGAACAACCTTTCGCTCGAAATCGCGCAAAATCGCCGATACTGTGTAAGAATCGGTAAGTCTTGACTGCTTTTTCATCCACCGACTCAGATGAGAATAGATGTATCGCTGCACATTGATGTCCTCCATATCGTCCCGCATGAGTTCGGAGAGCTTAGTGATCGCTCGCTCGTCGCTCCAAAATGCCGCGTCGGTGTACCGTACCATGGCTTGGTAAGCGGTGATTCTCAGCTCGGAGTCCAAATCCTTTGAGCCGATAAGCCTTCCCAGTCGCATGAGCTCGTCGTTGCTCAGGCTTGGAAACCGTCTGAGCGAGCGAAGTGCAAAAGCGCGGTTGACAAGACTGAGGTTGGAGTTCTCTCCGCAGCCGATCAAGACCGAGGCGCCACCCTTAGCCCGACCGATATTGCCAATCGACAGGAGGGCGGTGAAGGCATTTTCGACGCCAGAATTGAAGGGATCATCGCTAGCAGAAGCCAATTTGGAGCAGTTTGTTCCTAGCGCATCCGAATAGAAGGTCAAGACGCTGGACACGGCTTCGTTTGACTCACAGTCGGTGTTGATTGCGCAGTACCGACCTGTAACTGCTGCCAGAGCCAGCGGAGCGTCCTTAGTTGGCATCATAGCCTCTGCTTGCACTTTTCTAGTGTAATTCTGAAAAATGACCACGTTGCAGGATTCGTAACATTCAGCAAGTAGATGTAGGCTCATTTTCTCTGATATGAATATTTAATAGGAATAGAATCGATCATTTTTGGTTTAGATTGTTGGATGCTATATTATATGCTCATAGATTTTTGGATGGTTATACTCGTACATGAAAATAAGCACGATGTTAATACCGTAGAGGCGTAGAATGAATGCACTCTCTGTGTGCCTGTTGAGACAAGAACTAATTTTTTTTGCGAGTGGTTTTGAGAAGCTGTTTCTTAAAATCCTCGAGGAATTGGGCAGTGAAATATAAAATAAACTGGCCTGTAAAACTGATAAAATGTAAGCAAGATGTTAAAATCAGCGTGAACAGTAAAGACTGCTTTGGAATTGCAAAAAGCTGGCTTCCCAGTTACAGAATTCCCAGTTACAGAGCTGGCTTCCCAGTTTCAAGTTGCAGGATTAATTCGCATGAGTCTACATTCACTGAACTTACCAGAACGTCGCTGATGATTTCCGGTGTTGGATGCGGCATCATTGCGATTCCCTTGACGAGCCAGTTGCTAGTGGCTGGTTCAGGACTCATTGCGTCACTCTCCTTCAGCTGGTTGAGCATGACCTTGACGGAGATCCGAGTTCCCACGGTCGGTAGGGCAGAATACAGCAGGACTCTGTTGGAAACGAAAGTGTTATCCAGCCATTAATCCTGGCTCATTCGACGGAGCTAAACTGTCTGTGACTCACACACGCTAATAGCGATGGAAAGCAATGATACAATAATATATTTCTAGATTAATTACACTGACTAATTGGTGTAAAAATCAACTCACTTGAACATGGAGTTGTCTGTGCAGTATCCAGTCTTCCCCCAGTTGAAGAGGGCGTCAAAGTCGCTCTGGCTGGTGATGCCTCGCATGTACTTGATCGCATCGACGTATTTGGCGGCCGTGCTGTTGAGCATCTCGTTGCCGCGGGTCTCCTGGCAGAGTTCCTCAAATGTCTGCTTGGCCAGCTCCTTGAAGTCTGTTGAAGCAACTCCGCTGGTGGGCAGCTTCTTCTCGAGACACTCGTTTCCGCTGTGGAAGACGTCCTCCTCGAACCAGGCCTTGGAGTCGTGGCAGCTGTCGCCAGTTTTGTGCTGGTGCTTCAAGTCGCTCCGGTCGCTGATTTCAAACAGCGCACTGGCGAGGCTGTCGAGCTTCTGCTTGAAGCGCAGGCTCGTCTCGACCTTGACTCTCTCGCCCTGACGTCTCTCGCCAAGACTGTTGTCAAGGATGCGATTCTCTTCGCAGATGTTCTCCTTGATCACCATGGACTCGCCGTCCAGCTCGATGATGCACTTCAGGGTTCCATCCACGACTGTGGGCCACTGAGTGCTGCTCTGAAATAGGCACGTGTGTGTGTGTGTGTGTGATTTGAAGTGTCACGTAACGATATGGAAACTTATAGAAACACAATAACTAAACAGTATCCATGGTACATTGACTTACATCAGGCGCTTCGTACTTGACGCCCATTCGGGGAAACACCTCGAAGTTGTTGGTGCAGCTCGACAGATCCTTAGTCTTCTCCACCTTGTTCGACGAGAGCTGCTTGTAGACGGTCCAGCAGTTTCCGAGGACGTCGTTCTAAAATAAAACAATCAGACATCATTTCAATCTCTATTTATCAGTTTCCGTTTTAACAATAATTGGGCGGCGCATCTTAAGGCTTCATACGGCTGTTCAGTCCAAGGACTGGGGGTTCAGTCCAAGGACACCCTCAATTGCCCCAGCTAATGCTGGCACCCATTTTACAGCTGGGTGAACTGAACTGAAGCAATGCAAAGTTAATAATCTTGCTCAAGGTCACAAATTGTTCCAAGTGGGATCGGGAATCGAACCCCCGGCCTTTCAGTCGCGAGTTTACTAGGCTAAAATCTCTCCATTAGGGACTAGGCTACAACCCCTCCACTAGGGACTAGGCTACAACCCTCCTCTAGGGACTCGGCTACAACCCTCCACTAGGGACTAGGCTACAACCCTCCACTAGGGACTAGGCTACAACCCTCCACTAGGGACTAGGCTACAACCCTCCATTAGGGACTAGGCTACAACCCTCCACTAGGGACTAGGCTAAAACCCCTCCTTCCGTTTTAGGAGACCAATCGTGACCAACTTTGAAACATTTTGTAAACAATCTAAGGAACCACTTTCCGATTGCCCTCTTAACACTGATACAGCTTAATTGTGGCGCATTGTGAAAGGCTTAAAGGCCAATAAGAACTTTTAATCCGATCAAATATATTGCTAAATCTAAAGTACTGCGACGGTTGAACGCTTGTAGCGTATGTATGTTTTGCTCTAATGCAGCCTCATTAAAAATAACTACATCATCATTACCGAACCTTTTGCAGAACCAATCTGACAATAGTAGAAAGATACTACTATAAAAACTCACCTCGCGAACTTTGGCCTCCTGATTAGGCTGATCGATCGACATATGCAGTTGAGACAGCAGGCCGCGCTTGAAGTTGAGGCTGGCGCGGGTCTCGGCGCTGCCTGGGCACATGCCGCCGACTCGACCGTCCTCGAATGCGAAGCGCAACGGCGCCTTCAGCGCATCGACCAGCGCCTTCGGCAGCGACTTCGTCTCCATGGTGGTCGCTTCGGCTGGTGCTTTCGAGGACTTTGTGTTCTGGATGTCGACAGTCAGCACCATCTCGCAGTCGCTGTGGACCTCAAAGTTGGCCCGGCCTTTCACCTGCATCAGGACCGACTTGTCCTGGCTGAGGCCGGACTTGAGCTCCACCTTCTGCTCGAATTCGTACTGCAGAGTGGTGCCGGCAGTGTAGCCGGTCCAGAAATTTCTGCCTGAGCATCTCAGGGAGCAGCTAGTTGATGAGGCTACTGCGGCTGGCCCTGCAAAGCGGACCAAATGGAAACAATAACTTTTGGATCCTCCTAACAATAGTGACTCGGGACAGAAGTAATCAGTATTGTGCTAGTCTGATGCAACACTGTGGCTTTGCTAATGAAACAATTAGCAGGTTGTGACAACAGTTTAATCCCTTGGTTTTATCTTTAAGAAAGTACAGTGCTTGTCTACTACTAGAAAAATTTATTTGAAACAATATGAAACTACGCTCGTATTCCTACCGCTACAAATCGCGATTTCGGCCTAAAAAACGAGTTATGAATGCCTAAATTCCCTCGCTAAATCCATCGAAGACGCATGCAGAGACACAGATCCGTTTCTTTCCAATTCCAAGTCTACAGACTACAGCACCTGAATGTAACACTAACTGAATAACTTAAGCACAAAATGCAGCATGTTAGTGACTTACGGGCCTGAGCCGCGGCCAGAATGCAGCTGAGCACGAGAAGAGTTTTGATATCCATGAAACTTGGGCAGTGCCACAAAGTTTCCAGGTAGGAGAAAGCCAGCAAAGAGCTGAGAGCCGGCTGCATTTATAGTGTGGTCGGTCCTGGCAGCCGCTGCTGATACCAGCGGGTCATAGGTTAGCGATTAAACTCACAGCAAAACCAAAGCACTCGACTTTAGCCCCCCACCCCCAACCTGCCCCTCTGGACTCCGCATCCAGGCCACCCTAATCTCATCTGGCCGCAAGTCGGCCTTAGATAAACCGAGTCAAAGGGGAGGCGTTCAGCGTTTCCCCCGGGCGTAAGCAACCGCTTCGCAGCTCTCTGGTGGGGCGTTGCCGCACCTGCGTTTGGCTTTTTCCGGAAATTCAATCAGTTTCTGCCTATCGTTTCCTGTTTTCTTATTTTAGATCCTAAAAATAGTCATGATTAGTTAATTAGTTTTGCACCTGTTTGCTCCCTTGATTATTGCTGTTTCCTGTAGATTTTGGACCTTCGGTTTAGATTAAATCCGTGCGTGGGATGGTTTTGACGACTTTTTAGCGTTTGAACTCGGCCTGGCCCGTCTGTTTACATGCAGATGTTTATGAGCTTCAAGCTCGATTCTATTTACGCCACTTCATAGCATGTCAGCGAGAAAGATTTCCAGTTCGACTGGTACGTTCGACCAAAAAACACTTTTGAAAAATTCTAATTGCTATAAAGTTTTCAATAATTTCCAAACCAGTGCTAGCAGATCAAAGGAGTGGGGAGCGTTAACTTGCATATGCCAAATTTTCAATTTCGAATTTCTCATAAGCAGCAAGTTGCCCGGCTGATTGTGGAGATAAAAGCTCACTGTCCCTGGGTTGCTTTTAAAATTTTCTTTTCTCAGATTTCGGGACCAAAGTTCCAATTCTTATCAGTTTCTCATTTTATGCTCAAGAAATCTTTCAAGTGTCCACACTGTGAGACATTTGGAGACAGTCTCGAATATGGTCTCACCAATGTCTCGCAGGAACCCAAACGCAGTGCTGCGATTCAGTCGGTGTGTAGGAAATCCAAGACACTCAAAATATTCTTTAAGAACACAAACTGACAGCTTGAGTCTGTCTCAATGACGAATAAAATTTTATTGGTTTTCGTTTCAAACGTGAAAGCACCAGTTTCCAAGAAAAATAAATGTCCCAGCATCGTCAGTTCTTCGCTATCTTCTCTTGCTGGAGCATCTGCTAGCGAAGCCCCTGCGTACAACGTTGGTTGGTGTAGAGCTCCTATTGCTGGAAAACTTCGACTCGAGCAGAGGATCCCCGGAGTAGCACGGGAACAAGTTTGGCAGCGGCGTCGGGCAGTTGAAGTTGGCCACATTCGAGTAACCCATTGTCATGTCCTCGCGCCACCTGTCCCAGGGCACCACAATGTCCGCCGGTTTGGCCTTCAGCAATAGCACGTCGTTTTTATCTTGCGGGTAGAAGATCAGCGATTGGCACGAGTTGCAGTTGGGCGGCACCAGAGCCGATGTCGGTATCGGGTCCACAGTCTGCAGCACCCTCGGCTGCTCGCTTTGCGCATCGTTGATGCTTTTGCAACGCCGGCCAAGAGGCATGTGGCAGTCAAACTTCAGCCCGATATGGTACTTCCACTCCATCGCCTGTAGCACGTACAGTTCGTCCAGTTCAGGCCGAAACTGTGAATATGAGCAGACTGGGAAACCATCTTTTGGATGGTTTTTACCTCGTTTGATAGCCACCAGCCAGACCTTGAAGTGCTGCACTCTTTCCACGTCTGTGAGCCAGCTGGTCTGCTTGTTCCTCCGCATGCCCCATTGCATGGTCGGATAGAAGAAGTCAGAAAAGTGCAGCTCAAAGCTACTATAAAATAGAGGCCGGCCGGCTACGATCTCCAGTAAGCAGGTCTCGTGAGAGTAGAAGGGCCATTGTAGACCGTTGCTATCGTTTACCATCTTGTGAAGTCCACTTTTGGTGGGATGAAACTCCCACTGGTAGCGCCCAGCCGCCTCAAACTGGTTAGAGAGCTCGAGATAGTCGCACGCCTGGGCCAAGCCGATCGTCCAGTCAGAGTCGGGAGTAGAATTTTCCAGAGTGATGCCGATCCGACACTTGAACTTCTGGCCCTGCCATTGCATCAGATGGGACTTCTCTATCACTTTGGTTAGCGGCTGACTCCTGACTGGCTGGCTGTAGTAAACTCGCGAGTAATTGATCGTGATGTGCTCATCGGGCCTGAATCGAGAGCTTAGGACGCTGGTCCGGTCGGCCTTTGAGCTGACTGACTCAATGTGGCTGTCCAAGGTGTCCTTAGTAATGACATGACTGGCCGATGTCTCTTCCGATTTTGGTGTCCTTCGACTGCTGTTATTCGGCCTCTGTGCCATGTAATGATTGAGCCGTAGATGCCGTTGTATTGTGTCAGTGCCCGCTTATGATGAGTTCTCCCGCATGGGCTTAAGGACTTAGCGGGATTTTCCTCACTAACGCCTTGCATCAGTGGCTGTTTTGTCTATGGTTTAGCTTGACTGGACTCGCGATCTTTTTCTTCAGATCCTCTCCCAACATCCCAACGGTTTTTATCACCATTAGATACACACAAGGAAATAATTTACTACAATGTACACCATTTTACCCTCGATTTTGAACAAGGAGAACTTCGAAACTGACAAACTCCTCTTCAATATTGACACTCTATGGTCGGGCACTCAAAATCTACAATCAATATTGACAGATCAAGCTTCATTTTTGACAAACTATGGTTCAATTTTGACAATGCACGTTTAGTCAGCTTCTCCTGGGAGAATTCGGTAACAAATTAATCCAATTAAAGCCTGAACGGGGCTGAAGTGAGCTGTGCAAAATCAGCTTATTCTGACTTTGCTTTTTGGATCTACAAGTATTGATAAAATTTATTTTTCTCTATCCTTTACACACACAGACTAAAATAGCCTGACTGGTTGGGCTGTAAAGTCTGATTCTATTTTGACAGAGTTGCTTCAAAACTGACACTCTATGGTTTGTGTACCCAAAAAGTCCGCTTCATTTTTGACAACTCCGAATCAATATTGAACAGTTAACAATCGATTTTGACTAAGACATTTTTTGAAATAGATTTTGACAATTTTTACTAAGATTTCTCTCTTGAAGGGGGGTGGGTACTTGCTATTTGGGAGAAGAGGTACTGGCTGCATGGATCTACGAGTACATGTATGGGAATCTTTCTATCCAGGGATGCTTGCTAGAGTCCCTGCTCTCTCAAGGGACTCTAACAAAAGGCCGGTCATTTATAACATCCCAAGACAGCAAGCATCCCCCAGATAGCAAGTATCCCCCACACAGCAAGCATCCCCTAGATAGCAAGCATCCATGCACCCAGATAGCAAGCATCCCCCAGATAGCAAGCATCCCCCAGATAGCAAGCATCCCCCAGATAGCAAGCATCCCCCAGATAGCAAGCATCCCCCAGATAGCATGCATACCCTAGATAGCAAGCATCCATGCACCCAGATAGCAAGCATACCCTAGATAGCAAGCATCCATGCACCCAGATAGCAAGCATCCACCCAGATAGCAAGCATACACCCAGATAGCAAGCATCCTGCAGATAGCAAGCATTCCCCAGATAGCAAGCATCCCTGGATAGAAAGATTCCCATACATGTACTCGTAGATCCATGCAGCCAGTACCTCTTCTCCCAAATAGCAAGTATCCAGCCTCCTTCAAGAGAGAAATCTTAGTAAAAGTTGTCAAAATCTATTTCAAAAAATGTCTTAGTCAAAATCGATTGTTAACTGTTCAATATTGATTCGGAGTTGTCAAAAATGAAGCGGACTTTTTGGGTACACAAACCATAGAGTGTCAGTTTTGAAGCAACTCTGTCAAAATAGAATCAGACTTTGCAGCCCAACCAGTCAGGCTATTTTAGTCTGTGTGTCTAAAGGATGGAGAAAAATAAATTTTATCAATACTTGTAGATCCAAAAAGCAAAGTCAGAATAAGCTGATTTTGCACAGCTCACTTCAGCCCTGTTCAGGCTTTAATTGGATTAATTTGTTACCGAATTCTCCCAGGAGAAGCTGACTAAACGTGCATTGTCAAAATTGAACCAGAGTTTGTCAAAAATGAAGCTTGATCTGTCAATATTGATTGTAGATTTTGAGTGCCCGACCATAGAGTGTCAATATTGAAGAGGAGTTTGTCAGTTTCGAAGTTCTCCTTGTTCAAAATCGAGGGTAAAATGGTGTAGTAGTCTGCTAGGCATTGATATAGTCGTTTTTACATGCAAATTGTTCATCATCAATATTTTTTATCTTTGTGAAAGCGTACATGTATTTCGTTTTTATTTTCTTTGTTGCAACATAACGTCTTATGCTTTCCAGGTTAAATTTAAAGATGTAACTCTTGCTAAGATTATGGAAATTGCGAAGTTTTGTGAAGCAAAATTGGGAAGACAGTTTAGTAAGCAATCGCTTCTTCACATAAGCCTTATCTCCGGTCTGAAATTTACCGAAATTCAACTTTTGGAAATTTTGCAAACGTCTTTGGTTGCATTTAACCCCCAACCTCTCCTCGGTACGGTCTCTAGACATTGGCGCAAGGTGGCACAAGCTTGATTAGATAATGACTGGCTTCAACACTTCACTTTCACCTTCTCTGCTGCCAGTTCTTGATAACTAACTTGTTTACTCTGCATTGTCGAGCAGAGATTCTTGCAAATTCTGAGTCGGTGTTGACTGCGTTATCAATTCATAGGAGTTGACCTTTCGATCTGTTATACACTTGACAAGGTGGGGGTATACCAGCGGACTAGCTGTGAGCTGGACTCCGAGTGACCTTAAGGGCTGAGCCGCATTAGATAGCGGGCCCAGTAACGAAATGGAGAAGAAATGATAGACAAATCAGCGCTACAGATATCGAGCAGGCCGTTTAAGCAACAAGTTTATTTTGAAAAAGTTTCGTAAATAGACGTTTAGATAGATTAACTAGAGCTATTAAAAGGCTGCTGCAAGGGCTGCAGCATACTTTGACTTGCTTGGTCTGCAACCGTTTTAAACTTAGAGAATTGCGTCTTCTGCTGACGCCATGCGTGCATGCTATCGGGGTGGCAGGCATAACGCGAAATGGGAAAGGTTTAAACGAATGGCACACGGCTACTTCAAGGTTAAAAGCTTGCTAATAGAAAATTAAATAGATTGCTATAACAGTAAAACAGATACGCTCGTAGTAAAGGATTCTTGACAAATATTTAAATAAACAAAAGATCCTACTACTCATAAATAAAACTTAAATATTTTGTAGACAGAACCAGTTTTAGTAACTCGAAAAATTTTTCAAACTCAAGTAATAAGATACGAACAGCTGCAATTTAAACAGTGTTGATTTGTTTAGGAGGAAATGGTTAATAATTTTTACTTCAATTTCATACATTATTGAGATGTTGAATAAGAGCGAGTTACTAAAACCTTTCTATTAGTCAAGTATGAGTATACCATTGTCACCTTGATTCGTTCTATTATTTTGGTTCGAGAGTCCGGCTATTAGAGTAATCAGGCCAAAAGCTTGCTGATTCTATCGAGCTTCTGGAGGCTTCGTGATCACTGGCCCGAACAGAGCCCTGAACTTGCTCTGCGGATCTTCGCCAAGAAAGTAGTCGCACCAGGCGTTCAGATATTCGTCGGATGATAGACGACCGTCCTAGAAGCAAAGATGCCAGGGGTTGGCTGAAGCCTATTAAATCTATTTAGCAAGCGCTAAAGCTCAGAGTCTCGTTTTTTTAACACTAACCTCATGGGATATTGGATGAATTCGGTATTTTCCAACTGCTTATTTTCCCCAACAGTTTTTTACTTTCTGCGTAGCTTCTTGACAACATCCCAATCCCCGCTGTTACTGCTTACCTTGTCAACGTCCAAGACCTTGTAGAACCCGTCTGCTTCCTCCCTCGAGACGCCCCAGGCTTCTTGAATGTTTCGGTACTCTTGCAGCTGGATGTAGCCGTCGCCAGACGTCTCGACAGCTTTGAAGAAAGTCCAACCGAACTGGTCGATTTCGTGCCTGAATTCGCCATTGATGAGCGCTCGCATGTTCTTGATGAAGTCCTTCTCGTTGATGGAGGCAAAGTGCTTGCCTGCAGATTAAGGAACAATCATTTTTATTATTATGCTTAATAAATGTGCAATATTATATGTACACTCACCATCCTTGTCGAGCGCGATGTACTTCACCCAGATGGTGAGAATGGCCCGCATAACGGCGTTGCTCTTCTTCCTGTCCAGGTGGCCTCGCTGGCAAAGCGATCTGGCAATTTGGATGAAATCCTGACAGCTAATCCTTCCTTCGCCACTGATGTCTAACCTGCGGAACATGCAGCGCATCTTGCCCTCCCAGAAGGGACCGCAGCCGACCTCTCCAAAGTCTTCCGGACGCTTGTAGTTGACTAGGGGGCCAAACACCTTCAGACCTGGTGAGTTGATGCGAATTCAGACAGTAAAAGTTTATAATACACCTTGACTGAGCCTCAGACTTGAACTGTGATGTAGCATTTTGAATCTCGAGTGGAGATATTATAACTACATGTACAATTCTAAGAGCCTATCCCCAACAGAATAGCGAAGTAAACACCACATCACAAAGTAAAATCACATCCTTAGCTCGTACCAGTTTTCTGGTCCTCAGAGAAGAAGTAGTTAGCCCAGGTCGCTCTAAACGTCGCTAAGCTCATCTTGCCTTTGCGATCGGTGTCCTGGATCTTGAAGATGGTGTCCGAGTCCCTGTCAATCACCTTGAAAGCTTGCATCAGCGTCTTAAACTCCAGATTAGAGATTAGGCCGTCCTCGTCGCAGTCTGCCGCCTTAAAGATCGGCGTCACAATGGACTCAAAGAACTTCTCTTTGAAAGTGGTATTCACGACTCGCTTCATGTTCTCAATGAAGTCGTTCTCAAGCAGTTGGTGATTGCAACGATGATGCTCGTCAACCGATGTGCACATGAAGCCAAACCAAAAGTCTATCATGGCCTTTACTAGCGAGTCTCCATTGAAGGAGTTCATTTTGGGAAATGAGTCCAGAATTGTTGTCGAGATCTCAATCATGTCGTCCAGACACAGGTAACCGTTTCCCACCGCGTCCGTTTGGCGGTAAAATGTGCGCATTTTGCGCACCCAGAAGTCGCTGAATTTGCATTCCGGAAACTCCTGCTCAGTTTTGCTAGTTGCCAGCGACATTGCTTGTCTCTATAGTGATGATTTCTATTACCTCGTATTGACTATCTCTAACTATAGTTGTTTTCCTCAGACTTTATCGGGAAGTGATGGATCTGGGCAGCTCCGTTGTTGTGATGCCTTTTCCGTTCAGGCAGGGGGTGGTGGCGCATAGGTTTGGGAAGGCTATTGGGGAAAACCTCGTCTTCCACGTCTTCCCTCGACTACCCATTGGCTGTTCATGGGAGCGAAACCACGAAATGGATCGATAAAAAACGAGCGGCTGATATTCAACATCTGCACACCTTCCCCATGGGCCGCAGCAACACTGGCAGCCAGAAGCTGGACGTTGCAAAGCCTCCAAGGGGTCCCTCATATATCGCAGCTGAGCTTTACGGGAAGAATTCGCCAAATGCCTGGCCTGATCCACAAGCCCTCTGCAATCCAGATCGGGCTGGGTGGTTTCTATACACCAAGCAGCGAATGGAGTTAACATCAGCGATTGGCTGGACAAAACTTTGGTCTGCTCTGAACTGCGTGGAGGAAAGGTTTCGAACGGGGAAGGTCTTCTTGCGCTCCTGCATGCTTTCAGCCGTCACCTGGCTATGTCTATCATTCCTATCGGGGCCAAGGGTTATGAGGGGCTAAAATTTTAGGAATGAAAAGGTGGAGAGACGAAAGCCAAAGCTGTTATTCACAGTAGTTTGGGGGTGGGGCAGTCAAAGATAGAGACTTGGACTGTGGCACATATCTCGTCATTCGAAAACCTTTTGCACAAGCTTTAACCATAAAGGTTTTGGGGTGGTGGCTAAATGCATGTGCATGTGTGCGTGCATGAATACGGTCAGTACATATCGGCTTAACTTGTGTCTAGATGTCCTATAAACCTATGGGTATCTTGCCCAGAACGCTTTCTGATTTCAGCGGAGATAGCGCAGCCGATAGGAAACCAGAAGAAGACAGAAGTTTTATCGCGTTCTTAACTATGAAATTGCCAGCTAAGCGTATCTAGAACACTGCAGAGGACGCATTATTTCTAGCACAGAAATTTATATTTTAGCGCAAAAATAGTAGAGCATAAATTTCGTTTTATATCCATGCTCGACGAACTGACCTGACTGCTTTTACAACATGATGCTTGCATAAAATAAGTGCGTTGCACAATTCCAAAACCCATTAGTAAAGCAATCCCATCTCAATGGGCCCTCACTCCGTTTCACTGTGATAATGACCTGGCATCGTGGCATGTACTGTACATCACTTTCCCAGCCTGCCAATTGTCCATCTCTCTATGGTAGCTGTCAGCTGGGCGCTCGTTTGCGTAACAAAGTAGCTTTCAATTACATACACCTCCCTGTCACCTCAAGACCAGTACCATTGTCTAAGACTCTAAGAGCATCAAGTTAAATTATAAGCTGGTTCCCATGCACTGCATAATTAAACAAAAATTTTTCTTTGGTGAAGGTTTTCTAAAAATCACTGGCTATATCTACGAGCGTATATCTTCTGCATATACTAGGTCATCTGGGAAAGTTCCTGCGCTTTTTAACGAATTTGAATTAGCCAGAAAAAAGTATACATAATTTTATGCAATATCTATTCAACGAAATATATAGTCACCCTCATCCTGCCCTCAGCTGCAATGACAGACAGGCCTCTACAAGCCACATCTGTAAAATTGGCCTTTTTTGGACAAAAATCCCATATATGATCTCCCCTTTTCTACTCTTCTTCATTGGAGTACTGTTTGTAGAGGAAAAAAGCAGCCAAAGTTTTAAGCAACCAAATCCAAAAAAGTAAGTGGATGACCGGATATGAACCAAAGGGCATTGGCTTCATCCGAATGTACTTATACGGTAGTTTTTATTAGCCTGGGGCTATGTGCAGCGCGGCGCACTAAAGCAACATTGTCGCACAACCGGCGAGAGGCATTGCTGCCCATTCCGTCGACTCCTCTGAGCAGGCACACAAGCGCGCGGATACGTACGCAGTCATACGCACAGGCACACACACAGGGGTGTACAGCGGCCCTAACTTTATTTATCATTAGGCATGTACACTTCACTGTGCCTTGGGGGTTGGCGGCCTCAAGGGCGTTAATTGAACGAGAAGATTCAAAGAGAGATTTCAATATTAGTCCCAAATTAATGTGACTGCACTTGCAATCGAGCCTGGGCAGCAGCTGGCACATCAGAGCGCCGCGCTGGACCACTGGGGTACGGCTGCAACCGATAACTTGTTGACAGATTAGTCAACTAAAGACGTCGACACATCCCATGCAACCAGGCCCCCTCTTTTGGGGTTTCCTGTTACCAGCAGATATTAAAAAGAAAAAAAAGGATTTCCCGTCGACTTTGAAGTCTCAAAGCAAGCACAATTCGTGAAACTACGCGTTTTAATACATGTACATGTACAAGAAATGTAAAGCATTCAATTATCACGTTGTGACTTTTAAACTTTCGAATCAAATCAATAACGGCCTAATTAAATTCTCGTAAAGACAAAACTCAGAGAGATCCTTGCGATTCTCCGCGAAATTTAAGTTTCATTTGGAAGCTGACGAGAAATCCCCATTTCATATTCACTTTATCCACATGAGAAGCCCGAGGGAAGAATTGAACTACATGTAAATCTAGGATAGAATTCTCGGTGTTTCTAGTCAACTGGTCCGGAAAGTTACTGCAGTCGATTTAGTCCAAAGCTTAATTTTTAAGGGCTCCATTTCAGCTACGTTGATATCTCGCTTTACATGTAATTTGCCTATTGCCAAATGCAATAAGTGTGATTTTTAGTCATACGCTCGTAACCGTGATCGTTAAGAATAGGAAGGTTAATCTGATTATGTTCATCATACTTGTACGTGTATACCCACCGATTAAAGAAAATATTCGTATTGTGCGATTTTAAGCTCCTTTTAGACAACAGATACATGTATAAGCCGACTCTCCAAAAAACTTGTGGTCCGTGTATCATCCAAATTTCAAAACGCTGTACGTGCTTGAAAGTTCAAATAAAACAGGTGGCTAGTGACGTGGGTTGTGAGCAGACTCGGGAATTATTTTACTTCAGATTTATTCGGTCAAGTGTCCCTATACGAGCTAAATTATTAAGAAAATTTTTATTTTTTGGTTATCGATTATAAATTGAGTCAAATTCCTACACCTGTCTAGATCACAAAAAGACGAATATTAGACAAAATTATTCTTTATGAGTCTCGAAAAATTTATCAAACGGGATTATGACTGCATGATAAAAATAAACAATGCGTAATTTTGTTATTTCTGTATTTCCGAAAATTTAACATTATTATTTTCTATGAAATCAAAATGGAAAATGGTCCGATCCAACTACTAGTAATACATGTATAAACTTATGAACTCTGTATCACGATATTTTGCTTAAGTTTACAAAAGGAGAGGAGAAGAGATGAGATGAGACTTAAGAGGAGCAGAGAGGAGAGAGACCCTATAATAATAAAGCTAAATTTATATTTTAAGAACTCCGTGTCTGTTTTTTGGTACCAGTTATAATTATAATGTTATTATTACAGCGTTACAATTTACAGCATTATCATATGAGCTTGTGTAAGCTTCAGGCACTCCAGAGTCCAGCTGATGGTCTAGAGTAGGTCTTGAAGTGTATATGCTTCATTAATTATCACTGTGCCTTAAACTTATGTCATTATGATGCCTCAAATTTAAATTACAACTAGCATATCAAAATAAAATTAAAAATCAATTTATTGCAATTGCCAATAGTTAAAAAAATTAACAAAGTGAAACTGTTTGTTTTTCAAAATACTGATACTAATATATCTAATACTTTAATAGGCCATAAATAGCTTAGTCTATGCCTACTATACAAATTGGTACCATGGTATTATATTTAATATCTATTCTTTTTTCTACCATGTATATGAATATGCGTAACTATATAACATATATAGCATTTGCCATTGCATTGCATTGTATCATTTTTATATGATTTAATATTTTTTAAGTTGATCAAAGATATGTAAGTATGACTATTTAGTCTTAGATATAAATAGCTAATTTATAAATTTTTCTATATTAGGCACCAATCTATTAATAAGTATTAATAAGCATTAAGATTTTTATTATATTATAATTAATTTAAAAGAGACTGTCATTAAGATTTTTCGCACTTATTTATTGATTAAAAATTTGAATCAATAATTTTGTAAGTTATTGACAAATTTATTATTAATATTAATGACAATGCCAATAAGACCAAAGATATAAAGAAAGAACAAAAATATAAGTCTAGCAAGAAATTTTAACACTACAAATGTATTCTAATTTCCCTAGGTGCCTAATTAATCTAATAGCCTATAGTCTAAAGCAATAGCCTAATGATTCTATGATTTTGATCATATATTATAGTAACTTTTTACTTATCAACTTAATGAATATCGTATATATGTCTTTATTTAATTTTGGTTGATTTTTTCTATCATAAATTATTTTGATAACTATTCTATATTAGCTGAAAAGATGGAAAAGCAAAGATTGCATTATAATTGCATTATAAAGTCAAATTTTTTAATGTGGTAGTAAGCTTTAATTTTGAAAAACTGTAGCTTTTGTTCAATTTATTTCTCAATAAGAATGTTATAGATTAGCTTATTATATTCATATTTAGGCCTAAATGGATATTTTGGCATTTTAAAAAAAATAATACATATCGCAGTTATTTTAAAGAGGGTTAAGTCTTTGGTAGCTGATCAAAATTACCAAAGCCAATTTCACAATCAAATTATTTTGCTAAATTATGGATAGATCTTAGATAGATCTTAGGGATTTTAACTTTAACTTTAACTTTAACTTTAACTTTAATTTTAACAGGGTCTTGGCAGACCTATACTTCCTAACTCATTACCATTTGGAGCTGCTGATTGCTGTAGAT
This sequence comes from Macrostomum lignano, assembly GCA_002269645.1. Lineage (NCBI taxonomy): Eukaryota > Metazoa > Platyhelminthes > Macrostomidae > Macrostomum > Macrostomum lignano. The sequence continues at coordinate 21,424 of NIVC01002307.1, forward strand.
AACTCTTAACCATTAGTTGCCATGCTGCCTTCTGGTCTTGTAATTGCTTATTAGCTTTGAACCGCTGCTAATTTCAGACTGACAACAGCAATGATCTCAGCAGAGCGGCCGGCCCCGCTATGGACCCGGCTGGCAGTGTGAAGAGCAGCCTGTTGGCCCAGCTGCACTCCGCTGTGAAAGCCTGCCAGCGGCGTTTTGGCGGCCGTCGAGAACTCGCTTCCAACAACTCAGAGGCCTGGTGAGGGAGGGCACTGAGATCTATCGGATGCAGTCACTGATATCTATCGGATGCAGTCACTGAGATCTATCGGATTCAGTCACTGAGATCTATCGGATTCAGTCACTTAGATCTATCGGATTCAGTCACTGATATCTATCGGATTCAGTCACTTAGATCTATCGGATGCATTCACTGATATCTATCGGATTCTGTCACTCAGATCTATCGGATCCAGTCACTGATATCTATCGGATTCAGTCACTGATATCTATCGGATTCAGTCACTGATATCTATCGGATTCAGTCACTGATATCTATCGGATGCAGTCACTGATATCTATCGGATACAGTCACTAAGATCTATCGGATTCAGTCACTCAGATCTATCGGATTCAGTCACTGAGATCTATCGGATCCAGTCACTGATATCTATCGGATGCATTCACTGATATCTATCGGATGCAGTCACTGAGATCTATCGGATTCAGTCACTGATATCTATCGGATTCAGTCACTGATATCTATCGGATTCAGTCACTAAGATCTATCGGATTCAGTCACTGATATCTATCGGATGCAGTCACTGAGATCTATCGGATTCAGTCACTCAGATCTATCGGATTCAGTCACTGAGATCTATCGGATGCAGTCACTGATATCTATCGGATGCAGTCACTGATATCTATCGGATTCAGTCACTGAGATCTATCGGATTCAGTCACTCAGATCTATCGGATTCAGTTACTCAGATCTATCGGATGCAGTCACTGAGCTCTATCGGATGCAGTCACTGATATCTATCGGATTCAGTCACTCAGATCTATCGGATTCAGTTACTCAGATCTATCGGATTCAGTCACTCAGATCTATCGGATTCAGTCACTCAGATCTATCGGATTCAGTCACTCAGATCTATCGGATTCAGTTACTCAGATCTATCGGATTCAGTCACTCAGATCTATCGGATTCAGTCACTGAGCTCTATCGGATGCAGTCACTGAGCTCTATCGGATTCAGTCACTGAGCTCTATCGGATTCAGTCACTCAGATCTATCGGATTCAGTCACTGATATCTATCGGATGCAGTCACTGATATCTATCGGATGCAGTCACTGAGATCTATCGGATGCAGTCACTGAGATCTATCGGATTCAGTCACTGAGCTCTATCGGATTCAGTCGCTAAGAGTTTCATTCAGATTCCAGCCTCTAGTTTGTGTAAAAACTATTTGCTCATAATTTCACTCCCCTTTTACCCCATTTGCAGCGTCAGCAATCTTCTAACCGCCTGGGAGAATGTCCTCAACCATGGCCTACTTCAGCAGCCGCAGCAGCAGCATTATCCCCATCATCAGCAACAGCAACAGCAGCAGCAGCAGCAGCAGCAGCAGCAAGGTTTCCAATTCGCGCTGCACAATCCCCAGCAGCTGCTGCCGATGCTCCCAGCCAGTCTGTCGCAGCTGACCTCCACAATCAGCGCCACATTCAGAGGCGGCCAAGCGCCAGGCGCCACTCAGCCAACTTTTTGGCAGGCGCTGCGCGAGCTGCTCAGCCCAGATGAAGCGGCCAGATTCTCGGCGGCCAGCGACAGCGACAGGGCCCGCTGCCGGGCCTGGCTGCGGGAGCGGATTAACGAGGCCAGTCTGGAGAGATTTGTGCACACCTACCTGGCCGATCCCGACCTGCTGGCCAGGCACTACGGGCCAGACGCCTTCGTACGCGACCCGGATCTGTGCGCCTCCCTGCCGAACCTGGCCGCCGGAGTCAACAGCATTCTGTTCGCCGTGTCGCCGCCTGTGGCCTCAGCTGATTTTGGCGGCGGCTGTTTTAGCGACGATCCCAGCGAGGACGATTGCGCCATTGAGGTGGCCGCAATGGCCATTGATGAGGCGGCTGCGAGGTAGCTATGATTCGACAGGATTTGATCCCAGTGCTATTGGTTTGGGATTTGATCCCAGTGCTATTGGCTTGGGATTTGATCCCAGTGTTATTGGCTTGGGATTTTATCCCAGTGCTATTGGCTTGGAATTTGATCCCAGTGTTATTGGCATGGGATTTGATCCCAGTGTTATTGGTTTGGGATTTGATCCCAGTGTTATTGGCTTGGGATTTTATCCCAGTGTTATTGGCTTGGGATTTGATCCCAATGTTATTGGCTTGGGATTTGATCCCAGTGTTATTGGTTTGGGATTTGATCCCAGTGTTATTGGCTTAGGATTTGATCCCAGTGTTATTGGCTTGGGATTTGATCCCAGTGTTATTGGCTTGGGATTTGATCCCAGTGCTATTGGCTTGGGATTTGATCCCAATGTTATTGGCTTGGGATTTGATCCCAGTGTTATTGGCTTGGGATTTGATCCCAGTGCTATTGGCTTGGAATTTGATCCCAGTGTTATTGGCTTGGGATTTGATCCCAGTGCTATTGGCTTGGGATTTGATCCCAGTGCTATTGGCTTGGAATTTGATCCCAGTGCTATTGGCTTGGATTGAGGATTTGATCCCAGTGTTATTGGCTTGGGATTTGATCCCAGTGCTATTGGCTTGGGATTTGATCCCAGTGCTATTGGCTTGGAATTTGATCCCAGTGCTATTGGCTTGGATTGAGGATTTGATCCCAGTGCTATTGGCTTGGGATTTGATCCCAGTGCTATTGGCTTGGGATTTGATCCCAGTGTTATTGGCTTGGATTGAGGATTTGATCCCAGTGTTATTGGCTTGGATTGAGGATTTGATCCCAGTGTTATTGGCTTGGATTGAGGATTTGATCCCAGTGTTATTGGCTTGGATTGAGGATTTGATCCCAGTGTTATTGGCTTGGATTGAGGATTTGATCCCAGTGTTATTGGCTTGGATTGAGGATTTGATCCCAGTGTTATTGGCTTGGATTGAGAATTGGATCCCATTTTTGATGGTTTGGATTGAGGATTTGATCCCATTTTTGATGGTTTGGATTGAGGATTTGATCCCATTTTTGATGGTTTGGATTGAGGATTTGATCCATTTTTGATGGTTTGGATTGAGGATTTGATCCCATTGTTGGTGGTTTGGATTGAGGGATTCCTTAACTAATGAAATTCTCCCTACCACAGGCTGGCCGTCGACCCAACCAGCCGAAGCCGGCGCCGCCAGCCGCCCCGGCCAGTCGTTGTCTCCTTCGACGACGACGACGCAGTGAGCAGCGCCGGCAGCGAGCTGTCAATCAACCGACCCGACTTCCCCGCGGCAGCTGCCGTTTCCGCCTCCGCCGCTGCTGCCCGCTCACAGCCGCTGCAGCAGCCGCAGGCGTCGCAACAGCAGCAACAGGCGCCGGCGCCGCCGCTGCCGCCGGCCAGCGAGTCAGGCTACAACACGTCCGCCTGCTCAGAGGCTGAGGCTTCTCTGGCATCCGGCTCTGCGCCCTGGTTTAGCGTTACTGAGCTGCGACAGGTCCGATGGTTGAAATGCATCATTTAATGTGGGATCTGGATTCTGTGTGGGATTTTGGCTGGTTGCAGCTATAGGCTCAATTAATGGATCTATAGACCCAAGTGTAGGTCCATAGACTCAAATATCGAATCTAAAGACTTAAATAAAGGTTCTATAGACTAAATATTAGATCTACAGACCAAGTATAGGATCCACGGACTCAGGGATGGGATCTTTAGACTCGAATATCGGATCTATAGGCTCGAATATGGGATCTTTAGACTCGAATATCGGATCTTTAGACTCGAATATAGGATCTTTAGACTCGAATATGGGATCTTTAGACTCGAATATGGGATCTTTAGACTCAATTGTAGGATCTATAAACTCCTCAACCTGAGCCTCCCGCCCCCCCCCGCAGGCCCTGCTTGACGTCAGCCGGGCTCGCGAGCGCGAAGCGGCTGAGCGCCGCCGCGCCGAGGACCAGTGCCGCGCCCTGGAGTCGCAGATCGGCCAGCTGCGCAGGGAGAACGGCCTGCTGTGCCAGGAGGTCGGCCGCGAGGAGCGCCTTGCCCGACTGGCCGAGATGCACGCCGACCTGTCCGAGCTGTCCGCCCAACTGCAACAGTCGCTGGCTCAGGCCCAGCGGGAGCTCGAATCTCTGCGCGGCCCCAGCCCGCGCTGTCCGCAGTACCCGCTGTACGTGTGGATTGTCGGCGCCTTCAAGCGGGGCGCCGGACCGACCCGGCATCACGTGTACCAGGTGCGCCTGTGTGCTTTATTCAGTGTGATAATAACCGCTCTACCCTGCTGCTTCAATCTACCGCTACAATCTACAGCTCCAAACTACCGCTCTAAACTACCCCTCCAACCTACCGCTCTAAACTACCCCTCCAACCTACCGCTCTAAACTACCCCTCCAACCTACCGCTCTAACTACTACTTCAATCTACCGCTACAACCTACCGCTCGAACCTACCGCTCCAACCTACCGCTACAATCTACCGCTCAAAACTACCGCTCCAACCTACTGCTCCAACCTACCGCTTCAATCTACCGCTCAAAACTACCGCTTCAATCTACCGCTCCAAACTACCGCTTCACTCTATTGCTATAACTACCGCTTCAATCTACGCTCCAACCTACCGCTTCAATCTACCGCTACAACCTACCGCTTCACTCAATTGCTATAACTACCGCTTCACTCTACCGCTCTTCCCTACCACTCCAACCTACCACCAGATCTACTGCCAGACGCCCGCCTACGATTGGTCGGCCTTCCGCCGCTACCGGCAATTCCACGAGTCGCACGAATCGCTGTGCCAGCTCTACCCGGACATTGCCGACTTCTATTTCCCGCCGAAGGTGGCCAACAGTCTTCGGGAAGAGGTGGCCAAGCAGAGAATGCGAGCGCTGCAGACTTACCTTCGCGATGTTGTTAACTACCTGTGCGCCAAGGTGCCGGGCGTCACACAGGAGCACCAGCTGCGGCAGCACCTGCCCCTGCTGCTTGACAGAGAGAGCCTGGTGTCCCGGACGGATTGACTGAGCAATAACCAGGCTGCTCATCTTCTGTCCCGCTTTTTATTCTGTTTGAGGCATGGGCGTTGCCAGGGGGTGAACGAGGGGGCACTGACCCTTCTTAGTTTGCTGGCATCCCTCCAATCAAGTCAAACGGCACTTCCATCAAATCAAATGGCACTTCCATCAAATCAAATGGCACTCCTATCAAATCAAGTGGCACTCCCATCAAATCAAATGACACTCCGATCAAATCAAGTGACACTCCCATCAAATCAAATGGCACTTCCATCAAATCAAATGGCACTTCCATAAAATCAAATGGCACTTCCATAAAATCAAATGGCACTTCCATCAAATCAAATGGCACTCCTATCATATCAAATGGCACTCCCGTCAAATCAAATGGCACTCCCGTCAAATGAAATGGCACTCCCGTCAAATCAAGTGACACTACTATCAAATCAAATAGCACCCAATCAAATCAAATGGCACCCAATCAAATCAAATGGCACTCCCATCAAATCAAACGGCACTCCAATCAAATCAAATGGCACTCCAATCAAATCAAATGGCACTTCCATCAAATCAAATGGCACTTCCATCAAATCAAATGGCACTCCTATCAAATCAAGTGGCACTCCCATCAAATCAAATGGCACTCCGATCAAATCAAGTGGCACTCCCATCAAATCAAATGGCACTTCCATCAAATCAAATGGCACTTCCATCAAATCAAATGGCACTTCCATAAAATCAAATGGCACTTCCATAAAATCAAATGGCACTTCCATCAAATCAAATGGCACTCCTATCATATCAAATGGCACTCCCGTCAAATCAAATGGCACTCCCGTCAAATCAAGTGACACTACTATCAAATCAAATAGCACCCAATCAAATCAAATGGCACCCAATCAAATCAAATGGCACTCCCATCAAATCAAACGGCACTCCAATCAAATCAAATGGCACTCCAATCAAATCAAATGGCACTTCCATCAAATCAAATGGCACTCCTATCATATCAAATGGCACTCCCGTCAAATCAAGTGGCACTCCCATCAAATCAAATCAAATGGCACTCCCGTCAATAGAAACGGAGGCAGTGTCAGTATTTTGCTGCAGGTTCCAGCTCAGGATTCGGCTCATTTAGAGCAGGATTTATTTTTTTGTAAAATTCTGCCACCCCTAATTGTTGCAGATTATCGCAGCTCTATAGGATTATAGTGTGTAATCTTGTTAATTTCCTTTTCGTTAGTCAACTATTGATTAAATTTTACTTTTATTTGTCTTTCCATGCGCTTGTATTGATCATGGCTTCGGGCTGATTGAGTTTGAAATTGTATTGCAGACTATAATAATCGGTATTATCTATTGCATGTGTGCCACCCTGCCTGTACTCCACGCCTCACGAGTCACACCAATTTTAGCTAACTCTGTGCTCTACCTCTGGCTCGAAACTGCTCCTGTCGCTTCTTTCCCATCTGACTGACGCACCTCTGCCTTCTGCCTTGCTCACGTCCCACCCTCTCCTCTCCCTTGCTTCCCCTCTCCTCTCCTCTCCTCTCCTCTCTTCTCCTCTCCTCCCTTCTCCTCTCCTCTCCTCTCTTCTTTTCTCCTCTCCTCTCTTCTCCTCTCTTCTCTCTCCTCTCCTCTCCCCACCTCTCCTCTCTTCTCCTCTCTTCTCTCTCCTATCCTCTCCCCACCTCTCCTCTCTTCTCCTCTCTTCTCTCTCCTATCCTCTCCCCACCTCTCCTCTCTTCTCCTCTCTTCTCTCTCCTATCCTCTCCCCACCTCTCCTCTCTTCTCCTCTCTTCTCTCTCCTCTCCTCTCCCCTCCCCTCCTCTCTTCTCCTCTCTTCTCTCTCCTCTCCTCTCCCCTCCTCTCCTCTCTTCTCCTCTCCTCTCTTCTACTCTCTTCTCTTCTCTCCTCTCCTCTCTTCTCTTCTCTCCTCTCCTCTCCTCTCCTCTCTTCTCCTCTCCTTTCCTCTCCTCTCCTCTCTTCTCCTCTCTTCTCTTCTCTCCTCTCCTCTCCTCTCTTCTCTCCTCTCCTCTCTTCTCTCCTCTCCTCTCCTCTTCATCTCTCCCCTCTCTAGCTACTCCCTCCATCTCCTCTCCCCTCATTCGGACATTCCCCTCTCTCCTGAGTCTCCATCCGTTCTATGCCCTCCTTTCCTCCCCCTCTTTCTTTTGCTTCTTCCTTCCGTTGATCAACAGTTATTTTAAAATATTCCCATCTTGACTGGCCAATTTAAAATTTGCAGCATACGAAATCCTCATTGACTGTTCCCTAATGTTTTAATCTTTAGTAGCAACGCGCGCATGCACTACTATTATCCACAAACCCGTGTCTCTGTTTTTGATATTTTAAATCATTTGTTCTGCACACACCGCACTGGAACTCTGCAATCTCTATGCTGTTTTAGAGGTAGTAATAATTGCCCTTCTCTTACCTTGACAATTTCACTGTTAATCGGGTGAAATAATTGCCAACCCAGCGTTTCAAATGAATTTGTACAGTCAACACACAGCCTATAGAAGTTGTGCGCCAGTGCGCCAATATTGAACGCTGCTAGATATTTGTTGTGCATGCAAATTTGTGTTTAATCTCTATTTTTCCTAGCTTGTTTTGTCTGTTTTTGTTTTCAAATCCTATGCCAGAGTTCGTATTTGACAAGGCAATATCAAATATTCCTAATTTCTATTGTGCTCCTACATTCAAATATAGCATAAGCTTCATTTATTCTTAATAAATTCTGATTTGATTATGAAAAAAGTTCTGGTGATCTGATTAATTAATATTCATTTGCTAATGTGTTTATAAATTTCGGCCATTTTTTATTCTAGTTTTGTAAAAAAACCTTAAAAATCAATTTATGCTACTCACTTCGAGACGTCAGTAGTAAGAAATAAATTTTTTTTTAAACTATACAGTGAAACTGGAAACTACGTATTGTCATATTGTGCAATCGTATGCATTTTATAAGTTAGATCTTTTTACAGAAAATTCAAAAAATATATTAACACTACAGAGTACATTGTGTCATTTATTAGCAATGGTGTTACTGTTTGTGCGGCTGGTAAGAACTGAAGTTGAAAAATTTTAATAGTAAGGGACTTAGGGCGTGAGGAATTAAGTGTAGGCGTTTAAACAAAAAATCCTTTCTTGCGAATTGTGTAGACAATGAGATTATGAATCAATCTGTTTCATAATTGCACATCCGCGTTTTAAGAGTATTGTTTAACTCAAAGACTTCTCTAGTAGAGTCAAGGGAAGCTAAGTTTCAAGGGAATCAGCAAAGGAAGGCAGATTTGACCAAAAAAATACATTATGGAGATAGAAGTGTCAATTTTTTCTAAACCAATTTTTTTTGCTTTTGATAGGAGGCAGGCCAAAGTTTATCTTTTGATATATGTATTTTCTCATCCTACTTAAGTAGTCCTTGGTTTAACTTTGTCCAGTTTTGGCGCGAATTTAAATTAGATTCAATAATTAACTTCAAGGTCCAGGTTCCCACTTGCTAGTACAAGCGGACAATGTGTTCTCATTTTTATTAACCCCAAGACTACGGATGGCCTGCTCTGCATCATGTCATCATGGACTACTATAGTACGAGGTAGAAGGCCCGCGCTACACTCGATTTTCTTAGAAAGGAGCTTGTCGTACCGCCCGTGCATTTAATGTGCTCTCGGGAAATCGGATTTTCCTCGACCGAATTCGTCTATGGCCGGGGTCGGCAAATTGTTTTACCTCAAGGGCCAGATAGAGAACCCAGAGCATCACTGCGGCCCGGAACAGGTGAGAGAGCAAAGGGAATGGAGATGAGAATGATATAGGGGAAAGGAGATACGAGGGAATACAGGAGAAGAGAGGAGACGAGACGAGAGGAGGGGAGATGAGATGAAAGGAGATGAGAGCAGAGAAGAGGAGAGGAGATAAGAAGAGAGGAGAGAAGAGGAGATAGCAGCAGCAGAGGAGAAGAGAGGTGAGGGTGAGGTGAGGGTGGAGAGGAGAGGAGAGGGGAGATTAGAGAGAACAGCGCTGAGAAGAGATGTTAACGTTTAGCTGATCGGATTGCTTTTGCGAAGTTTCAAAGGACCCGAGGGTCGGATAGAGAGGCATGACCCCTGGTCCATGGCAAAACCCTTGACTTAGCTGCAGGGCGGTCCGAAGAATGGCAAAACCCTGTTCAGCGCTACGTTCTGGACCTCCTTACCTTCTCATTTCTAAGAAAACCAAGCGTATCGAATTTCTTACTTCAGTTTTGAATGCTTGCCATTTGTAATTTTAGTCTACTACTTCAGTCGCTGATAATCAGTCAATCGTCGATATTCGAATTCAACCAAGCAGCTCTGGCTTGACGGTACCAGCTATGTCGCTGGTTGAACCGCCGGCTACAGCAGCCGATGCGGCCGCAGCCGCCGCCACGATGTCCCGCGGCCAGCGAAGCCCCGGATGCGACTGCTGCTGCTGCTGTTGCTGGTGTTGCGGCTGCTGCTGCTGCTGTTGTTGTTGTTGTTGATGCCGGCCCCGCTGGGTCACCTGGTCAATGGGCCTACGGGAACGGTCTGACTGCAACATGGCACAGCCAGCCGTCAATGCCCCGCTCACCATAGGACAGGGGCCTTGCACCACCGCGTCGCCGCGTGAGTGTGCAGAGGGCATGTCGGTGAGCCTGCCACCAGGTCCACCAGGGTCAACCCCAGCAGAGGGGCCGGAATTCCAGCTTTCGTGTCCGTGGCCAACGGACCTTCCACCCCACGCCTGACAGTCCAGCACTGGCGGCCAGCCCCGATGGGGTCTAGCCAGTGTCTGGAGCTGCTCGGAGGCCTGCTGGATGTGAGGCTGCTGCTGCTGCTGCGACATCTGCTGCGACTGCGCTGACTGCTGGGCCGCCGCTGAGTATGAGCGATGATGATAAGTCGGAGCTGCCGCGGCCGAAGCTGGCATTGGCTGAGCAATGCCGCCGTACTGCTGGTTGTACCAGTGCGCCATCGTGGTGTACGCGGCCGCCTGCTGCTGGCTGCTGTGCGCGGCGAGCAGCCAGTCGGTGTAGGCGGCGGCCGACTGCTGCTGGTGGTAGCGGGCCAGATCGCCCTCCAGGCCGCTGGCCATCTGCAGATTCTGCAACAGGCCGGCGAAGTCGAATCTGTAAGCGTAGCGCTTGCCGTGCACTTTAGTGAGGATGTTCTTGTCGTAATAGTAGCGCAGCGCCCTGCTCAGCTTGTCGTAGTTCATGTTGGGCTTGGACTTCCTGGCGCCCCATTTGCGGGCCACCTCCTCGGGGTCGACGATTTTGAACTCGCCGTTGGGGCTCTCCCAGGCGATGATCTTGCTCTGGCCGCTGTCGGACAGCAGCTCAAGGAGGAATTGCCACAGTTGCACCTGCCCCGAGCCTGCGGATGCAAGTAGGATTATGGGAACTGAGCCATGACAACTAATACAGAAGGTTGCTACACTCGCAACTTGGTTCAAATTGCTGAGCGTCAGACAACGTCACAGGGTGCGTTTCAGGGCCTGCTGGTGCGAACGTAGGCCGCACCACCGGCAGAGTCCGGGGCGCCAGCATCAGCCAGCAAGAAGTCGACGAAACACCGAGTGCGCGCCTGCTCCGGCTGCGGGCAGTTGCGACTTGGCTCGGATGATGTGGCCTGGCAGCTGGAGTCTCCGCCGAGGCCCTGACGGGCAGGTGACGAAGCTTCCGCGCTGTCAGCAGTTCGTCTACCTCGGCGGTCTGGGGCCTGACGTTCTCGAGGATCTGCGACATCGCCGAGGACTTGCCTGGGCTGCCTTTCGCTCCGTGACGGCTGTCCTGCAGTCTGAGGCCCTGTCTGACCGCCAGAGGGCGGCGTTGTTTCAGGCGGTGATCGAGACCGTCCTGTTGTACAACGCCGAGACCTGGACTCTTGGGAGCCTCGCTCGAACAGCAGGTCGATGCGACACACGCTGGCCTGCTGCGCGCCGCCTTCAAGATCGGCTATGAGCGAGTCACCAATGCGGCGCTCTATCGCCGCAGTGGCCTGTCCCGTCCCAGCAAAATTTCGCCTTCCGAACTTCCGAAATTCCAAATCGAGCAATTTCATGCACTTTCAAACATGAACTTGATACTATCGACTGGATAGACTTTCTAAAGCCCTCACTTTTATATTTTAGTCCGGAATTAATTTTTTCTTTGAATAAAGTTTACTTCTTTCTTAAAAAACTAAAGGTCCCGAACAGGTCTTCAATTATGAATTGAACTTCAAGGAAATTCCTTCTACAGATAGGCAAAAGTCTCACCTGCAGTAGCCAGCTTCTTAGCCAACGGTCCCAGAATGTGGTAGGGATCAACCACTGAAATTGAAACAGAAGTTCAAGAAACAGAAGAAGCCTTAAAATGCACTGGGCGTGTGTCTGTCTATGCATTACAACCGGAAACGGGTCTCACTGTGCGTGTCGCGCCAATAATAGTTGAACTCCATGCCGAGCTTGCGGTAAATTCCTTTTGTCCTGAGCCGAAGCACAACGAGATAGGAAAGTTGAGCTTTGGAGCCTTGATGATCTCTTTGAGAAGGGAGAGGATGAGGCGTTAAAGAAGTAGGAAGGAGTCTGGGGTGGCTGCTGCCGCTGGGGGGAAGGAAGCTCGGCCGGCAGGCCCTGAGTAGCGCCATTTTATACAGGTAGTGAGGCATTTGATGTGATTTGCGCCGAAAATTTACATGCCGACACAGTTGAGTTGGCATTGAAATTCGCCTCTCGTATCTGCCCAGCCCCCCTCCCCCCGGCCCCAGCCTGTTTATGTAAATCGCATTAGAGACACCCCGCAATTAACGGCCAGGCTGTCGGGTCAACAAGATTTCCCTAACCTGGCTTGGCCCGCCAAGCGGCATAATTCAATACCCAGAGCGCGCAGTCGGGTGTTGATTAGGCCCCCGCCCGCGAGGCTGGCTGCGGCGGGCAGAATCTGGGAGCCGCCAGCTTGATTTCTGAGCCCATTGATGCGGCTAATGATCGCGTCATTGTGGCTCGAGTCCCGCCTGTCCTAACCGAATCACCGGCTCAGGGGCCGGGGCTCGGTGCGGAGACTGCGCAGTGATGATGAGCGGAGTTGAGCAGGGGGTGCTGGCGCCGCTCACTCTGGCATACCAAGTAGGAAGTTCTGGGAAATATGCAGGGAAACCCGTGCCTTCCTCTCCTGCTGGCTTCCCCAGCCTGCAGAAACTGGAGCTGGAAAACTTGGAGCCCGAGACAGCTTTTTCTGCCATTTTGTGTCAGAAATAAACCATAGAATACAGCTAGGCGTTGGCATGCTCCCGTTGGCGCCTAACTATAAGTGCCTTTCCTCAGTTGGCGCCAAACGCCGAGTGTACTTATTCAGTTGGCGCCAAACAACGCTCGTATAAGTGTCCATCCTCAGTTGTCGCCAAATTATAAGTGTCCATCCTCAGTTGTCGCCAAATTATAAGTGTCCACCCTCAGTTGTCGCCAAATTATAAGTGTCCATCCTCAGTTGGCGCCAAATTATAAGTGTCCATCCTCCGATGGCGCCAAATTATAAGTGTCCATCCTCCGTTGTCGCCAAACTATAAGTGTCCATCCTCCGATGGCGCCAAATTATAAGTGTCCATCCTCAGTTGTCGCCAAATTATGTGTCCATCCTCAGTTGGCGCCAAATTATAAGTGTCCATCCTCCGATGGCGCCAAATTATAAGTGTCCATCCTCAGTTGTCGCCAAATTATAAGTGTCCATCCTCCGTTGTCGCCAAATTATAAGTGTCCATCCTCAGATGGCGCCAAATTATAAGTGTCCATCCTCAGTTGGCGCCAAATTATGTGTCCATCCTCAGTTGGCGCCAAATTATAAGTGTCCATCCTCCGATGGCGGTCAAACTATAAGTGTCCTTCCTCCGTTGTCGCCAAACTATAAGTGTCCTTCCTCAGATGGCGCCAAACTATAAGAGTGTCCTTCCTCTATTAGCACACCAAACTATAAGTGTCCTTACTCCATTAGCGCTAACCTATAAGAGTTTTTCCTCCATTAGCGCCAAACTATAAGAGTTTTTCCTCCATTAGCGCCAAACTATAGGTGTCTTTCCTCAGTTGGTGCCGACCTATAAGAGTCCTTCCTCCATCAGCGCCAAACTATAGGTGTCTTTCCTCCGTTGACGCCAAACGTGTTGCGTAGCGCCAAGCTTCATCAAGATGTCAGTGGGCGCTAAACGGGTTGTCAGGAGTGTGCTAAACTGGATTTCAGTCGTGTTCTGAATCGTCAGATGCGTCTTTTTGGTTTTTTTAAATAAAATTTTCTGTCCATTTTCGCATTCGATACTACTCTAGCACTCATTTCGAAGTAGTCGTGCGAGGATTTTAACTTTATTTTTTGTTTTCTCCGTAGCTGAGAAGGATTAAAAGAAGTTCGGCATGCATTCAGTTGCCTACTGAGCTGTATTTTAGATCTGAATTAAGTAGTCTGTGGATTTGTCGTTAGACCTCCAAAAAAGCAGCAAAACGGTAGCTATAGAAGCAGAGCAGAGAGGAGGCCATAGTGGCAAGTGATTGATGAAAGAGAGGGCTGGTGCGTGACCCCCTGTCCCTTTTCTTATTTGCTGCTGCCCCCCCTCACTCACTCACTCACTCTCGCTCTGTCTCTGTCCCATGGCGAGCGGGCGGGTCACGCTACATTTTCATGCGACCGTCACGGTGAATTAATGTCAACCAAAACTGCCGCATGCCGCCGGCCGTGTCAGCCATTGGGAGGCCAATGCTCCCCGGTCCCTCAGGCTGCAGCAGCGCACGGCCGAGCTGACAGAGCCAACAGACTCCTCTGATGAAGCTTGCATTGTGAGCTCTGACTATCACTGAGTCACGAACTTATGTTGGCCTGGCTTCTGCCCGGCTGACACCTCATGGTGAGAATAAGGACGGCCTATCTATTGTTCGCCAAGTTATTCAGAGACTATCTGCCGGCCGTATGGAGATCTATATTTTAGTTTTGAGTTTAGAGCAGCCCCCCCCCCAGCAGAGCCCAGTGCGCATCAATCACAGCCGCCATCCAGCCCGAGTCGAATGGCGATTTCAACACATTTTTTGCGCGGACTGGGCCCACATTAGCTGGGGATTGAGAAATAAAAGAGAGACAGACAGCCAGATTGGGGGTTCGGATCTGGGCCTGCGGGAAGGGAAACTATGGCGGTGGCTGATTGACTGGTGCCGCCGGCGCAGCGGCCTCCCAGGCTCACCCTAAGCTCGACATCGTCGGTGAATGAGGGTCGATGAGGCTGGGGGCTCGGGAGGCTAGGGGCGCACGGAATGACATTTTTGTGGGGCACTCTCTCCCCAGAGTGAGTTTTTGCATTGATTGAATCGCTGGGCTAGCTTTTATATAATATTATAATACTGTGTGCGCGGCCGGCCAATTTCGATCACCTGGCCGCCAAGCCTCTAATGGACACTTGACTGGATTATGGCCGCTGCCTGTCCCGCTCCCCCCACAGCTTTTATAAGTTTATATTGGGAGTCTGCTGCTGGCTTTGCTTTTGCTATAAGCCTTATATATCTATATATATATATAGATCTGCTCCTGTGAGCAATATTTCACCAATATGCTGAGGGACGGGAATGGCTTCGGGCAGGGATTTCAGATGCCGGCACCCTAACCTGGCCCCCCCCCTCCCACCTCGACCTCCGCGGTGGAGAGACCAGCAGTTACCGGCAGTTAGGGGACGAGATTGAGAGCCCGGGCTAAAGCAGCCGCTCCCCATCAAGTCCGAACGATAAAATATATACATAGTTGCGGCAGCAGAGAGCGGAGTGCCGGGCAACCGTTCATTGTCAAATCCTGCCGCTTCTAGCACACTTGTTCAGCTCTCAGCGTCATCTTCTGCATTCTTTCCAGCTTAGAGGGGAGGCCCAGGACTTTGCTCAATTCTCCCATCATCCCCTCTTCCCCGGTCACTCCACGGCTTCAGAGATCGGAGGGGAGGCTGCGACACACCGGATGGGGAAGCCGCCGATCGCAGGAAGTTCCCAAAATCTGCCGCATCCTGCGGTATTTCCTGCTTCCGCTTGGGCAACAGCCGCAGCAGGGCGGCTCAGGCTGTCATGGTGCTCATCCTGCTCAAATTAGGAGGGCGGATCATTCGTGCTGAACAGTTTTTTTACCTGGGCTGTGTGGATTGTGTGAAAGCATGTCACCGGGGCGCTTCATCATTTCCTGCGATCAGTTTGCTTCAAGCTCAAGCCGCAAGAAATTGATGCTGATATGGGCTTCCGACCCTGTCGGAATGGCGTTGAGTTGAAACACAATGAGTGTCAGGAATGAGACAGATTCACCTCTATCTATCTATCTATCTACCTATCTATGTATCTATCTATCTATCTATCTATCTATCTATCTATCTATCTATCTATCTATCTATCTATCTATCTATCTATCTATCTATCTATCTATCTATCTATCTATCTATCTATCTATCTATCTATCTATCTATCTATCTATCTATCTATCTATCTATCTATCTATCTATCTATCTATCTATCTATCTATCTATCTATCTATCTATCTATCTATCTATCTATCTATCTATCTATCTATCTATCTATCTATCTATCTATCTATCTATCTATCTATCTATCTATCTATCTATCTATCTATCTATCTATCTATCTATCTATCTATCTATCTATCTATCTATCTATCTATCTATCTATCTATCTATCTATCTATCTATCTATCTATCTATCTATCTATCTATCTATCTATCTATCTATCTATCTATCTATCTATCTATCTATCTATCTATCTATCTATCTATCTATCCATTTAACACACAGGTTACACTACATACCTTATTGCTCGAAAATTTACCCAAAAGTGTTGACACCCACCCCCGGGGTCCCAACAATGGGTACTGACAATGAACTGCAGCGGAAGTTTGCATGCTATTCCGTTGTGTTAAAGTTTTTTTCTATACTAAAGAAATTTCTGCAACTGCGGAAGTTTCATTGTGTGTCAGTTTCAAAAGGAGGAGCTGTGGATGCAGTGGGAAGACCAGAAAAAGCTCAGCTTCCGCGAGGATCAGTGGAGAAGGGCTAGGCTCATTGGGATTATGCTACAGTTTTTCATTGAATTCTCGGGGTCGCTTCTTTCAACCGGCGCAGCAATAAAATGCGATCAATGCTGTCTGGCTGTCAGCAGCCCAGGTACGCATTCAATGGCTTGTACGTGTGCTGGAAATTAATTTTTTTGCACAGACACTCAGAGCTAGACCAGCTCAGTTCTCAGTCAACTGAAGCGGGGGGAAGATGCCCCACCTCCAGTGCTGATGACCCTCGCACCTCTCATCCCCTCTCAGCCTCTCCCGCCACCTCTTGAGTCCCATTAGGGTTTGAAGGAGGCCACTTCTGAAAGTCACTCGGAGGTGTGGGTCGAGCAGGCTCCAACTAACCGGTATAGGAATACTTTTGAGCAGCAGATAAAAGGTTGGCCGGGTTTGATGGTGAACGGGACAGTCGGACATTGCCTACTCTGTATATACTGCTCACAGACTGGGGCAGCGGTTTTAGAGAAGTTTTTCAATTGCCGAGTTCTCGGAGAGTAGTGGACCGCCGGACCCACTCCAGCTCGGCGGGCACGTGTCAGTGTGACGCCTCCCCCTGCGACTGTTTCTAAAATCCACCAATTCACCCCTCTCCCGGAATCCAGCATCCTTATACTGCGTCATCATTTTGAGTCTCGTTGAGGAGAACTATTCTCCGTTTACCCCCTGAGGCGATTTCCCCTAATTCTTGCCTCATCATCGATAATATCCTTCATCTCGGGCGTCGGGCATGCGGAAAATTCTATTAAACTTGGACAACTCCAAGCTCGCGCCCCTATTATCCATCTGTGATCAAGGCGTACAGGTGTCTGAGCTCAACCATTCTGCCTTGGAGATCTCAATCCTGACAGTAACTCTCTTAAGCTTTAGCGGGCCATCTGCAATTTGAGGAGCTGGGGTGGTTGGGGCGGGGTGGGTAATTCCTCCCCCCACTGCCAATTTGCTGAATTCTTTGCAAAAGAAATTTTCTCTTTCACGGATTCAGAAGCAGCTCTTGTCAAGCAAAAGAATTTGTCCGCGCAATTAGCTGCCTCGGGAGCGCCGTCTCCAGGCCTAATTACAGCGATAAGTCACCTGGGCGGAGGGGAGGGGATTCCGAGGCTAATCAGCTTTTGAAAATTGCGCCAAAGCTCAAGGATGAAGGGTAATAAACATCCTCTTCAGGGGAAATGAGGCACCGTTTCGACTGGGCGAGTCTCTTTGTCCTCCCATCGGCTTTGATTTGCAGATTGGGACGGGGGGAAGTCCGCCAGGCGGCGGCTCCTTGAAGCCGAAGCTCTCGGTCGAGTAGCCGCGCAGCTCTCCGAGTTGTCCGCAGAAAAACAGGATGAGAAATATTTCCTGAAAACTCTCCCCTCTCTCTCTCTGTGAGTTAATTAGATCTTCCTGGTGAGCTGTTCAAAGGGAACTTCCTGACCGGTATTTTTCCAGCAGACAAAGGTGGCGAGACAGGCTGCTGTTCTTAAAAATTCAGTAGAGAGAAGAAATGTTGCCCTGAGAATCAATCAAGCAGTTGCTGACGTCCAGGTTACTGCGGAGACAATTGTGCGTTCTTTTTGAATAAATTAAAACTTCAGTTTGCGAGCCTCTTAATCCCAGGCTGGTGTCTGGCAGTCACGCGGCGGGCACTTTAGCTCAGCTGACTGAGTGAGACGCTGAGCTTTGCAGGCTGCCCCATCTGTTGCTGTTACCTGAATTCAGCCTTATAGCTGGGACGATAAACCCAATGAAAACTTGACCGGCCCCTCCTTATCTCTCCAGAATTTCTATGCCAACTAGTGGAGGGGATTAAAACAAACACTCGACAGTCTGGCGGCCTCGGCTCGATCTGCGAGTCGTATATGGCTCTCTCAGTTTCTTTCTTAACCTTTTGCTCGATCGCTCGTTCGGCGGTCAGGCTGGCTGGCAACTGTTTTTAATAATAAAAACTGACTAGAAACCCCCCCCCCCCCCCAGTCCTGTAGCCGGCTTCCGCCCGCTTCTCAAATGTCGTCCATTGTCCATTATTGCCTCTCGCCCCATCATTTATCTGTCCAGTTGCTGTTCCCCCCATTCCATTCCTCCGAGCCCTACTTGACCCCGAATAGCGTGTCCGGTTGCCGTGGCGATTTGCATAAATTATGCATATTCGTCGCTTTGACGTCGCGAAGGCGAGCGACGAAGAAGGGGAAATATTTTCGCTTCAACCGCCAGTCCTTGGCCTCTCATTTCCTCTGTTTCTTTCTCTCTCGCTACCCGCCACCCTCTCCGTCTCTGCCTTCTCTAATGCGCCCGCCGCCGGCAACTCGCTCGCTGATGGACAGGACCTGGTCTACAGGATTCCATGATCCCCATGCCTCGCAGACAATGGCCGAGCGAACCTACAAACAGGAAGTCGTCCAACTCTCTCCCTCCCATTGTCTGCGGCTGTGAGGCCTTGCCTGCCTGTTGTGTCATTGTTATTGTTTGAAAAAAAACCTGGGTATGGTTGGGAAGGGGGGTGTTTTGTGAGGAGTTTTCTCCCCACCATCCCGCCAACCCCAGGCTGAGGGATGAAGAAAAACTGTCAGCATCGGAAGCGCTTCGGCAACCCCTTCTTCATCCTGCGGTGGCTCAGAGTCTGCTTTTTGTCTTCTAAGCTGGAATGCTGAGCTGGGTGAGTTTTTCTCCAGCTACTGACGCCGAGGGTCAACTAGCAGCCTCTTCTACCCGTTAAAACCATTCGGAGTCCTTCTTAGCCTACTCAAGCCTCGGAGCCGAGTCCACTTCATCGCCACTTGAAACAACTCAAGAGGCTGGGATGCCACGAGGCCGGTCTAAGGAAGGAAGGAAATGGGGGATGCAGTGAAAAAACTGCAGACCGATCTGTTGCTTCTGCAGACTCTGTGGCCATTGTGCGAGTCGGCTGGGTCTTGTGCCGATCAAGATGGCGGGCTGCCTGTCTGTTTTGTTGGCTGCAATTTTTTTCGATGAAACACATGCAAGTTTTTTTAATAGTGCGAGTATCATAAGTTTCGTGCTTAGGAATATGGAAATATCAATTAATTGGTGGGAGAATATTGTGTACAGAAAATGAAGGATTCTGAGAGATAGGGAGAGACGCAGAGATGCGGAGAGACGGGGAGAGACGGGGAGAGACGGGGAGAGGCGGGGAGAGATGGGGAGAGACGGGGAGAGACGGGGAGCCGGTGAGAGACGGGGGAGATGCGGAGAGACAGTGAGAGATGGGGAGAAACGGAGAGACGGGGAGAGACTGGGAGAGACTGAAAGAGACGGGGAGAGACGGGGAGAGACGGGGAGAGACGGATAGAGACGGAGAGAGACGGATAGAGACGGATAGAGACGGATAGAGACGGATAGAGACGGGGAGAGACGGATAGAGACGGGCAGAGATGGGGAGGGACGAGAAGAGACGGATAGAGACGGATAGAGACGGATAGAGACGGGGAGAGACGGATAGAGACGGGGAGAGACGGATAGAGACGGGGAGAGACGGATAGAGACGGGGAGAGACGGATAGAGACGGAGAGAGACGGATAGAGACGGATAGAGACGGATAGAGACGGATAGAGACGGGGAGAGACGGATAGAGACGGTGAGAGACGGGGAGAGATGGATAGAGACGGGCAGAGATGGGGAGGGACGAGAAGAGACGGATAGAGACGGATAGAGATGGGGAGAGACGGGGAGAGACGGATAGAGACGGGGAGAGACGGATAGAGACGGGGAGAGACGGATAGAGACGGAGAGAGACGGATAGAGACGGATAGAGACGGGCAGAGATGGGGAGGGACAAGAAGAGACGGATAGAGACGGATAGAGATGGGGAGAGACGGGGAGAGACGGATAGAGACGGGGAGAGACGGGGAGAGACGGGGAGAGATGGGGAGGGACGAGAAGAGACGGATAGAGACGGATAGAGATGGGGAGAGACGGGGAGAGACGGATAGAGACGGGGAGAGACGGGGAGAGACGGATAGAGACGGGGAGAGACGGGGAGAGACGGGGAGAGACGGAGAGAGACGGGGACAGACGGGGAGAGACGGGGAGAGACGTGGAGAGACGGGGAGAGACGGGGAGAATGCAGTAGGATAGAGATGAGACACGCTCCGAACAGCCGTGCAACAAAGACTCAAACAGGCATGAAACGGAGACCGAGCTTCAGAGCCCAAAGCCAGTGACGCAGCCGCCGCAGCCGCCGCCACTTCTGCCGCCATCAATTTCTCGCTTAGCCCCGCTTGCCGGCTTTCGCAGCCATTGTTTCCAGCCACACTCGAAGGCTGGATTTGAAATTGTTCGCCGAGACGCTCTCTGAAGCGCAAGGGATTCGACACGCGTGTCGTATCCGGCCGAGACCGATTAAAGAGGGGGGGGGGCTTGGCTGTTTCGGGGATATTTTGCCTCTTCATGTTTTAAAAACGTTGCGATCCTCACTGACTGACTGACTGATCCCATTGAATGGAGCGTATACAGCCTGGGAGCTCTTGGGATTCAAGCGAACTGAGGATAATTCGATGGGATTGGAGTGTTGTTTAGAGTAATTAGCCTGCTAGCCTGGGTGCGAGGCCTCGATCCCCCCTGAGCCCAGTTCTCGCCAGCCAAGCCCATGGCACAGCTTCGCGACACGGCAGAGTGGCATTGCCAGACACTTGGCTGGCAACAGGTGCAGCCTCTGATGGAGATTGGGGTGAGTCTGCGCGTCTGTCTGAGCAACAGCGAGTCTCTTGTTGTTTCAATGGAGCGAGGGAGTCAAGCAGCTCAAGAACTGATGCAGAGGGGAGACAGCAGAAGTCACCTGCTTTCTCTTGACGCCACCGCGCACGGAGATCTTGAACCAGAATATGGAGTGACAAGTAGACTCTGAGTATATGGAATGACAAGTAGACTGAGAATATATGGAGTGACAAGCAGACTCAGAATATATGGAGTGACAAGCAGACTCAGAATATATGGAGTGACAAGCAGACTCAGAATATATGGAGTGACAAGCAGACTCGGAATATGGAGTGACGAGTAGATTCGGAATATATGGAGTGACGAGTAGACTGAGAATATATGGAGTGACAAGTAGACTGAGAATATATGGAGTGACAAGCAGACTCAGAATATATGGAGTGACAAGCAGACTCGGAATATGGAGTGACGAGTAGATTCGGAATATATGGAGTGACGAGTAGACTGAGAATATATGGAGTGACGAGTAGACTCGGAATATATGGAGTGACAAGCAGACTTAGTAAACTAACAAGTCTGAATAAAAATTGAAGCGAATTTTGCCAAAAAACGAAAAGCATTGACAAATTGGCCAGTGTGTGGCGTTGCATTAGTTATTGATTTATATTGCCAATCACAAATACCGTACTGATGCTCGCGCACATTTAATTACAGCTATATATTCATTGATCAGGCAGGTAGGTTACTCCTACCAGCCCATCTGTATTTACACGAGAGTCGCAATGGGAGACACTGGGCGAGGGTTCATTGGTTTCCACGAGACGGTCACAACAGGTCCGCAAGCTCAGTGGTGGGCAAAGCAAGCAGAAATTGAACTCCTATTGAAAAAAAACAATTAAATATGATAATTCCACGATGGTCAGTGAGGGGTCACAAAACTAAAGCACAGACACTGGACCTTCTTGTGATTGTCGAATTTCAGAACTCCCGACCCGACTCATTCTGTATATCAGTAAGCACTGTTGGGGACAAGAAGTGTCAGCTACTGATCCAGACAGGAGCTCAAGAGACCAGGACAAGACAGATGGAAAAGGACAAAAAGCATTCACTTGACTACAGGTAAGCAAAGTACTGCACACAATTTAGTAAATAAGATAAGGTAAGCAGCGAATTTTCAAGGTTGAAAACGATTAATTTGTCTCTCTCTGTCTGTCTGTGTGTCAATCCAATTGTGGGGCCAGCCGCTGCCTCAGTTGTAATAGTGCGCGCTGGGCAGGTGTGAGCTGGCTGTATGGCTCGGCATGTTTGAGTACAGGGAGCCGGCGGCTGGCGGCGGAGGCGGCGGCGGAATGTTGGGATAGATTGAGCCGCCGCTAGGCTGCGGACTCCAATAGTGATGATGCGGAGCGGAGGCTGGAAACAGTCCGTTGCCAGGCGGCGGTCCGGCCATAGCAACGGCGCTGTGCATCTGGGCGTTCATCAGGTTGAACTTTGAGTTGGCGGCCGTGAAGTAGCCGGAGCTGAGCAGGTCCTGCTGGTACTGGTACTTGTAAGCGGCCGGGTCAGCTGTTGCCGGCTGCATGGCCTGAGCCAGGCCGGCAAAGTCGAACTTGTAGGCGTAGCGCTTGCCGTGCACCTTGGACATGATGTTCTTGTCGTAATAGTAGCGCAGCGCCCTGCTCAGCTTGTCGTAGTTCATGTTGGGCTTGGACTTGCGCTCGCCCCAGCGTCTGGCCACCTCGTCCGGGTCGGACAGCTTGAACTCGCCGTTGGTGCCCTCCCAGATGATGCAGCTGGAGTTGCGGCTGTCCGACAGCAGCTCCAGCAGGAACTGCCACAGCTGGATCTGACCGGATCCTGGCGGAGGTTCAGTGAAGACAATAAATTTTTATGATGCTTAATTAATCCAATTGAAATCATTAGTGAACAATGCCGGACCCGCATGCCAATTCTGATGCAGCTGATCTTTCAAACTGATTCGGCCAATTAGACCAGCTTCACTGTTGGTCCCTCCTTGTGACGGCAAAGCGGAGCCCGAGGAAATGAGGGCTGGGGGCAGCAGCCCGAGAGAAAACAATGGGGCCTCGCGGAAGATCAACAGAAAAAAGAAGCGGAACTCTCCAAAGCCAACAATGCGAGGAGGCTGAAGTGAGCAACAGGATGAAGCGGGGGAATTGCCAGAAAACTTCATGGAAAGAAGCGGAAGCCGTCTGGAAGCAGAGGCTGGGCGCAACGCGTTGAGGAAGCAAATTTTGAATCCTCCGCCTTGAGTTTCTGGCGCCCCCACCACCCCTGGGATCAAGTGAGCAGCAGACAGCGAGAGGCTCAGGATGGGAAAGAGATTGAGGGTTGCAGGAGAGGCGAAAAGAAGCGAGAGGGAAATCGGGATTTACTCTGGCTAACAAACTCCCAACGATCTTGCGCGCTGGGTCAACACTCGGCCTACCAGAGTCCTCTGCTGCCCCCCCCTGTTTGCCCAGTTTGCCGATTCGGGGCCTGAAAGACTGCAGGACTCAGCAAGAGATAGAAGAGATGAACTGGGTGGGGGGACAGAAAATCAGGGTAGTCGCGCTTTTGGTCCGCACGCTGCTGCTGCTGCTGCTGCTGGAGTCTCTCTTCTAGAGGACACTATGCAGTCCCGCTGGCCTGTCTATATATCACTGGCGCTGGTACCAGCTAATCCTGTACAGGTCAGTGAGTGGATTATGGCAAGTGCTCCTGAGAGTAAAACTCTTCTGATTTTGTCTCCCTCTCCTCCCGCGATGGGACAGTAAAACCTGAATCAAGCCATGAGCCATCGCGGCCATGAAAATGAAATTATTGTCCAAATCTGTCCGTCCAAAGGCACTAATTACAAGGTGGAAGATGATGCTTGGAACGCGAGGGGGCCATCGAATGTCTTGTTTATGACCGACCGATTGCCCAGCCGAGCACAACTGCGGACTCCTCGCTTTCCGCTTTCGCAATATTGCTGAGCATGCTGCTCCTGCTGGCTTTCATAATATATTGCATAGGCCCTATTGAAATTACCCTGTGATATTTACGAGGCTGACAGATCTGAAATCGTGGCAGGGGGACTCCGACAGCAAGTCGAATTAGCTGCAGAGGATAGCCGAGCTGGAGAAGAAAGGGAAAGTAAGGCGTAGAGGTCACGAACTCGAGCCTCACGCACCAGCCTCACACCAACCCCCCCCCTCCCCTGTTGCGCGCGCGCGGGCGCCCTCCAGGTGGCGCGGTAGGCGGCTTGAAGGCACGAGGCTCAGGGCCTTGGCGCGGGTTTCGGCACGCCCACCAGCAAAAATGAAGCGACGAGGAGGCTCCTCCCTAGTCAGTCTCCCACTTAAGTCCGGGTCATCCGCTCCGCCTTGTCCCGTTTCTTGTGCGCCCTTCTCGTAAGGGTGACGCCAACTAAAACTCTCACAATCGAGCTGTTTGACACTCTGAAACCCTGTCCTGAGTTCTTGTTGTTGCTGTAGGAGTCAGTGAGTCCTCTTTGTTTAAACCCCTCAGCCATTGCTGGCTTCCATAACCCGAAACGGGGCACCATGCGGCACAGATCGGCTCCATCGTGCCGCTGAGCTCAGCAAGAGCCTGGATTTCGCCCCGCGATCACGCAACAGCGAGGTCGATAAGTGCTTGGGGTCTTCCCTGCCAGTGTGTTTTTGTGTTCGCCTTCTTGAGGCTTTGTTTTAAAGAAACAAACACAAGCTGATGGTGAAACATCTGAATTATCTATACAGATATAGATAGGGGATGTCAATTAGGGGATCGGGCAATAGGCCTTGGTTACTCCAGCAGCCACTTTGTCTTCCCTAACCCCACCGATGCCTTGGAAACACTTGTCACCCGCTGTTAATGCTCGCCCAGCGGGAGGGGCCATTAAATTTCTGTATAGCCATGAAAAAAAAAGAAATAAAAAGATATATCCGGGCGGGGATGGAGAAATGCCATCATTTTGAGCTTTCTCGCCGTCACAGCACACAAAAAGGACCAAACGGAGCCGATGTTATTTATTCGGCTCATTTAAAATCTCCAAGAATAAAGAAACGGAGACTAAAGATATGAATAAGGCAGCACAATTGAATTTCTAGACCAACTGAAAGTTGAATGATGATGGCTCGGCAGGCATTGCTGTGTAGTAAGTAAATGGCCAGAGCAATAAGTCAAATGAGATTTTTTCTAACCCCGTGCCAGGCGTTTGTTAATGAATTTTTCATGTTTTTGTCGCAAGATTCTCGGCCTCGATTAGAAGGGGGAGGGGGTTGTCAGAGGCCGATCGGGAGGGAAAGAGTTCGGGACCGTCCCTGAGTCAGTCACTGAGTTGCTTTTTCATGGCCAGGCTCAAGCCGAGCTGTCAGCCGAGGTCTCTGCTTGCAGATATATGAGAATTGTTTAATGACAGAATCTTCTTTTAGCCACGGCTATAATACGGATCTCAAGGCAAAGAAACACTGGGCAGGAAAAGCAGCAATTTATCTTGATCGGCTCGTCTGCTCGTCATTAAGTCTCCCCCCTCCTCCCTCTTCTCCGATCCCCGCTACCGATGTTTGGGAGAAAAACAAAGTTGACCACAGCAGGACGTCCAACTCAGGGCGGCCCTGAGCTGCTCTGATTAAGTGAATTGCGTGTCAGCAGAGGACCTGAAATTCTCTGCCGTTCTATACTAACGTATGTCTCGATTGATGCGCCTGTCTGTCTGCCTGCCCCGGGATCAGAGGTAATCTAGGTTTATAGAATGGGGATGGGGCAGATCGGGATGATTGAAAAAATCTGCCACAATTTCAGCTCTTCACTCAGAAAAAAGATTGCCCCTCATTGAGGAACCTGGCTGGGACCCCCCGCGGAGGATTATGAAGAGCCTCATCCAGCAAGAGTTTCACCTGCAGTCTCGGGACTCAAGGCTGAATCGCTCTTCATCGAGTGGGAGTGGAGAAGTGGCTGCTTTTGAGGCTCCCCGCCGGCCTGTGAGGGCAAACTTGCTGCGCACAAATCTGGGCGGGCCTGGCGGGTCCTTCAACATATGCCAGCATTCGCCCAGTCTGCTCCGAATATCAACTCTGCACCTTGTCGTGTTTTGCTTTCATGCTCAGAGATGACTGTGTCTCCAAGTCTTCCAGATCCTGAATCTCTCCAGATCCACAATCTCCCTAGATCCCGAATCTCCCGAGATCCAAAATCTCGCTATATCCCGAATCTCCCAGATCCCAAATCTCCCCAGATCCTGAATCTCTCCAGATCCACAATCTCCCTAGATCACAAATCTCCCCAGATCCAAAATCTCCCCAGATCCTGAATCTCCCTAGATCCCGAATCTCCCAGATCCCAAATCTCCCCAGATCCCAAACCTCACAGATCCCAAATCTTCCCAGATCCCAAATCTCTCCAGATCCAAAATCTCCCCAGATCCTGAATCTCCCCAGGTCCTGAATCTCTCTAGATCCCGAATCTCCCCAGATCCCGAATCTCCCAGATACCAAATCTCTCCAGATCCCAAAATCTCTCCAGATCCAAAATCTCCCCAGATCCTGAATCTCCCCAGGTCCTGAATCTCTCTAGATCCCGAATCTCCCCAGATCCCGAATCTCCCAGATCCCAAATCTCTCCAGATCCCAAAATCTCTCCAGATCCCAAATCTCCCCAGATCCAAAATCTCCCTAGATCCCAAAATCTTATCAGAGCCCAAATCTCCCAGATCCTGAATCTCCCTAGATCCTGAATCTCTCTAGATCCCGAATCTCCCCAGATCCCAAACCTCACAGATCCCAAATCTTTCCAGATCCCGAATTTCCCCAGATTCCAAATCTCCCCAGATCCCGAATCTAACCAGATCCCAAAATCTCCCCAAATCCCATGCGAATTCCGTATAAGCATTCAGCAGCGAGTTGTAAATCTCACCTTGCGGTCTCCAGTGGGCCGGCTGGTTGCCGGCTCCTCCGCCGCCGCCGCCGCCGCCGCCACCGCCGCTACCGCCACCTCCGCCGCAGCCGCCGCTGATGCTGCCGCCGCCCTGCTCCTTCTGCTGAGTCGAGTAGGGAGTCAGCGATGAGGCCAGCGGGCTGCTGCCGTAGCCTGCAAGAGAAAGTCGAGCAGAGGTAGCCAGTTGCAGAGAACAGGAAATGGGAGCGCTGGGGCTATTTTGGAAATTTTCGAGCTAAAAGACGTGACTTTTTTGCTAGCCATTTTCACGCCTATAGAAAACTTCTGTATTCAAATTTTGCAACTTTTTCCAACAGCTTCAGTTGCTATGAGGGCTCGAGAATGAAGTTTTTCCGCTTCAATAGCTGCTGATTTGGTTGTATCTATGTACAATTGTATAATAGATGAGGCCAATTTAGCTCTTACCTGGAGTCGGGGTGCTCTGTCGGCCCCAGCCGGTTTTTGAGTAGGCGTTGTCTGGAACAGTGCGGCATATTTAATAAAATTCGCATGAATCAAAGGGCTCCGTACTGAAAAAAAACTATTATATTTTCAGACCTATCGCTCTAATGCAGTCAATGTTAGCCTGCCCGAAATCTTGGCCACTGCAGTCAGCTCAGCGATAATTGCGCGCCTCCCAGATCCCTGCCACGCACAACCCCCATACCTGTCTTTTTTCTCCCAATATGCCTTTCTGACTCTCAACTCTCCCCCCCACCTACAGTCACTTCTCAAATCCCCTTCATCATCATCAGCACAGAAATTTTGAATGCGGGACGGCCAGCCAGGGAGAGAGATCGGGGCAGAGATGCGGGACCCGCCCGCTGCAGGCACTTGGCTGAGATTTCAGATTTCAGGACACACACAGCACACACACACAAGATATTGAAGTTGAATAGGAAAGCTTTTTTTGCGAACCATTCTGCTGGCTGGCCAGTATTCAATAGAGGGAACAAGTTTGAGTTCTGTGCTCAGCTTTAGAAACTTTCATGCGGTTTTCCGCGTGCCGCGTTGAGTTGCCGCCACTCCCCCCAACCTCCGTCCCAGAATCTCTCCTCCATCTGCAGCCTCCTGGCCTCGCTTCATCCCACGCGCAGCTTCGCATTGTTGTGCCGACCGGTGTGGGGGGCCCCAGGCTTTGTATCGCACCTTCAACCAGGCCGCTCGGGCCAGTCCCGCCCCGGGGCAAAATGAGACCCGCTGCTGCTGCCGGAATGCTGAGGAACTGCTGTTTGGTCGAACGGAACGGTGCGGGCTGCTCCGCCACGACAGGAGTGGGAGAGTTGAAAACTGTTGGGAAAAATGAATTCGAGTTGCTAAGGCCCGCGCACCCCAATTCCCCATAAAAAATTCTGTTCAGAAAATTGTCAATAGCCAGAAAGCCACACACGCGCCAAGCAGTCACGCGATGCTGAATGAAGTTTTTTATCAATGGTTAATCGTGCAAAGCTGTTTAGAAAATGCTCGAAACTAAACTGCACTAAACTCTGCTGCTTAAACCCCTTTTTCATAGAAACAAAAAGGTTTGAAACATAAACAACCAACAGAAAAAAGCAAAAAAGCTCACCAGGAAACATGACCGGAGCCAGTGGCGCCCCAGCGGCCAGAGAGCATGCTCTGTAGTATTCTTCCTGCTTGATGTTTTGCATTGTCTGCATTGTGCACTCCGATGGCTAAGAATTCACCTGTCTGTGAGGGTTTCGAGTTTGCTAAATTATCTGCTAAACAGGGCCGCTGCTGAGATTTATGGAACTGTTGCTGGGAGGCGAGAATCTCAATAATCCAGACTTGAGGAGATGGCGGAGGTGGCAGCTTCCTTCCTAACGGGAGATTTCCTCGAGAATGTTTTTGAGTCGCTCCGGCCGCGCCAACCCCATCCGACTTCTCCTGGCGGCAGCCCCTACCTCCCCGCCTTCTCACCCCACCCCTCTGCCCCCTTGCAATGCATTGGGCGACCTGTGACCAGCCTCCTGATGAAGAGCCTCCGGGGCGGCGCCGGACTCAAAGTCTCCAACCCTGCTCAGCCAATGGGAAGGAAGGAAGCTCGGATGACATTGGTCCGGAATAACCCCACCTTCCCGGGAAATGGGGAAGGAGATTTTCAGTCGCCAACACTACTCACTTCCCCCAGAAATCTCTCCTGTTTTCCCCTGCCCCCGAGAATTGCTGGGGATCTTTTGGCCTCTCTTGGCGTCTCTTGGATTGGAGGGAGCGCAGGCCGGGCTGCTGGTGCGGGTAGGAAAATAATGATGGGGCGAATTTGAGTCTGGACTTTGGGCGGACTTCCTGGGGATGGATAATCCATGGCCTGAGTATTCCATGGATGACTTCTTGGCTTCTTGATCTTGATTTAGTCAGGTGTTCGAGTCTAATCATTTTTTATTTGATGCAGCAATTTTGCATTGGTTCTAATTGGCTCCAGCCTTTGATTCCACAGGATGTCATTTTGGTTCCACAGGATGCCATTTTGGTTCCACATGATGCCATTTCGGTTCCACTGGATGTCATTTTGGTTCATAGGGTGCCATTTTGGTTCATAGGGTGCCATTTTGGTTCATGGAGTGCCATTTTGGTTCATAGGGTGCCATTTAGGTTCATAGGGTGCCATTTTGGTTCATGGGGTGCCATTTTGGTTCCACAGGATGTCATTTTGGTTCCACAGGATGCTATTTTGGTTCCACTAGATGTCATTTTGGTTCCACAGGATGCTATTTTGGTTCCACAGGATGTCATTTTAGTTCCACAGGATGTCATTTTGGTTCCACAGGATGTAATTTTGGTTCCACAGGATGTAATTTTGGTTCCACAGGATGTCATTTTGGTTCCACAGGATGTAATTTTGGTTCCACAGGATGTCATTTTGGTTCCACAGGATGTCATTTTGGTTCCACAGGATGCCATTTTGGTTCCACAGGATGTCATTTTGGTTCCACAGGATGTCATTTTGGTTCCACAGGATGCCATTTTGGTTCCACAGGATGTCATTTTGGTTCCACAGGATGTCATTTTGGTTCCACAGGATGCCATTTTGGTTCCACAGGATGCCATTTTGGTTCCATTTTGGTTCATAGGGTGCCATTTTGGTTGATGGGGTGCCATTTTGATTCATAAAGTGCCATTTTATTCCACGGGGTGCCATTTTGGTTCATAAAGGCCATTTTGGTTCCATAAGGTGCCATTTTGGTTCCATAAGGTACATTTTTTCCATAAGGTACATTTAAGGTACATGAGGTGCATTTTGGTTCCAGAGGATGCCATTTGCATTTTGGTTCCAGAGGATGCCATTTGCATTTTGGTTCCAGAGGATGCCATTTGCATTTTGGTTCCAGAGGATGCCATGCTGGTTCTGCAGACTGCCATTTTGGTTTAGAGTGCCATTTTGGTTTAGAGTGCCATTTTGGTTTCAATAGGGCCATGTTGGTTCCAGAGGGTGCCATGTTGGTTCTATGGAATGCAATTACAGTTGCCATTTTTGCTTTTGAAAATTATCAGCTTGATTTCTATAGGCTTTGCTCATTTCAAGATAAGCCTCGTATTTTCATGGATCTGAAAAAATCGATAGCAGCGCCAAGGAACCAGCCTGGACTGTGTTAATGAATTGGAGCTTAGCTTCAATAATTAGCCACTTACTGACTGGGCTGGGTGGCCGCTTGAGCCAACACAGACTCCCGGGCAAATGACAACAAGAGTAAAATCCTCTGCCTGAGCAGCTGCCAGTTGCACAGGCAGATCAGGTAATTCAAGCCAACTCAAGCGGCTGGGGCTTGTCTCCAAGCTGTGTTTTAAATGGGAATAGGAAGGCGAAAATTGAGTCTGCAGCTTGCGGCACTTGAGACCGGGTCTCGCGATGCATCCCTTATACAGGGCCAAGCAAACTGTTGGAAGACCTGACCAAACAAATCCGGCTGGACCTCTGGTTGCGGTGCGGCCGCCTCCATATCTGTCTGCAGTTGTGAAACTGTAAAACGAGACGAATTGACTTTTTCCCCAGCAAATGGGAGAGTCAGAAAAAAAACTGCTGGGATGCAGGGCAGCCCTCGGCCTTGGCGGTGGCCTGCGCGTGCCGGGGGCTCCGAGGCCGGGGCACCTGGAGTCTGCGGAGTCTTACTATATTATTGTTGTTATCCTGAGCACTGATTCCGGCCTCGGACTCTGTGTAAAAGTTGGAGCAGGGGGACGGAGCGCCGCGTGTCCCAACAATCCCAGCTATGCACCGCCAAGGTGATCAAACACGAGGGCTCACCTTACTATTTATATATTTATACTGTCTGTTTATATTTTCATACACAGATTATGAGTTTGTCACCCCAAGGTCCAAGCGGGGCGTTCCCTTCTACACTCCAGAGATCATCATATATCTTGCAGACTGTCATCGTGGAAGGTGGTCGACCGGAATCTCTCTGGCTGAGGAGGGGGGAGGGTCACGTGCCCTCCTTAGTGCCACGGTCGCCTTTCATCCTTGATTCTCATGCGCAGCGCAGCTAATGACTGTCATGGCCTGTTATATATAAGGATAAGACTTGCTCAAAAAAGATTTCACTGCGCTGGGCTGCATAGGGAACTAGAAGGGGGGTCATAAAAAAGCAATGCAAGCAATCCTTGCTTCTTCCGGCGGCGTTTGGGGTCCAGGTTCAGAGGAATAGATATGCTCGCATGCATATAGTTTATAGGTAAGAGGCTGAGCCTTGGGGATGATGCAGTGGGAAGACGGAGATCTTTATTAATTTTTCTTCTTTTTGCGCGCGTGCGTAGCTTGATTTATCTGGTCTGAACTGCCCTGCCAAACTGGCTGAGATGAGCGCGAATCCGTCTGTCTATCTATTCATCTATCTATCTATCTATCTATCTATCTATCTATCTATCTATCTATCTATCTATCTATCTATCTATCTATCTATCTATCTATCTATCTATCTATCTATCTATCTATCTATCTATCTATCTATCTATCTATCTATCTATCTATCTATCTATCTATCTATCTATCTATCTATCTATCTATCTATCTATCTATCTATCTATCTATCTATCTATCTATCTATCTATCTATCTATCTATCTATCTATCTATCTATCTATCTATCTATCTATCTATCTATCTATCTATCTATCTATCTATCTATCTATCTATCTATCTATCTATCTATCTATCTATCTATCTATCTATCTATCTATCTATCTATCTATCTATCTATCTATCTATCTATCTATCTATCTATCTATCTATCTATCTATCTATCTATCTATCTATCTATCTATCTATCTATCTATCTATCTATCTATCTATCTATCTATCTATCTATCTATCTATCTATCTATCTATCTATCTATCTATCTATCTATCTATCTATCTATCTATCTATCTATCTATCTATCTATCTATCTATCTATCTATCTATCTATCTATCTATCTATCTATCTATCTATCTATCTATCTATCTATCTATCTATTCATCTATCTATCTATCTATCTATCTACCTATCTATCTATCTATCTATCTATCTATCTATCTATCTATCTATCTATCTATCTATCTATCTATCTATCTATCTATCTATCTATCTATCTATCTATCTATCTATCGATCTATCTATCTATCTATCTATCTATCTATCTATCTATCTTTGGTCTAAGTCACTGATCAGCAGTTATTTATGCTGTATGCATCTCCGCCCATGGCAACAATAGTGCACCGCAGGCAGCGGCCCTGCCAGTCGCTGTTTCCCTTCCTGCACGCCACCCTCAAGTCTGCAATCGGGTTGAACGGTCCTTCTTCATTCTTGCCGCTGCGCTCAGCTCAACTCTGATCCTGAAAAAATAGCCAGTCCCACATTTTTACCTGACCTGCGCCAGAGCTGACTGAAAAGAGTGGCTTGTGAGGGGTCTGGGGGGCTCCGAGGGGGACTGCAGAAAAGGAAGTGAGCTCCGGGCATGCGAGCGGCACAAGAGTGGGGAAGTTTTGGGCGCCCGCTAGATCGGCCCTCCGCAGGAAAAGAAAGCGACGAAGAAGGGGAGTCAGCAGAAGAATGGAGGGGGGGGGGCAGGCTGCTGAAAGAAAACTGTTTTCGTGGCCCGGCCCTACCTTGGCCCCCGGCTCTCCTTTGTCCCGGAGCGGAAGGGCAAAGACTTGGCTAAGGAAGCTGCAATCTCCTCTTTATTGGGGGCATTTCCTGCGCTGAGACCAAGGAGAGAGAGAGGGGGGGAGAGATGGAGAGATGGAGAGAGACTGAGGGTGAGAGAGCAGCTAGCCGAAGACATTGTCAGGTGAGGCAGGCCCCAAGAATGCAGTGCCCCCTCATCCAGCAGCAGAGTCTGGGTGGGGGGGGGGGCTGCTTCCGCTCAGCGAATAATGCCACCCAGGCCGGAGCAGCCGAGCGCCCATTATCCCCTGGGCTGGAGATAAAAGCCAATCATTCTTCCCAATTAGCTCGGTGGGACTCGCAGGACTTGCATAGAGAAAAGGAAGCTCAGGGAGAGCGCGCGCACACAAACGCACTCGGTCGCTTCTGCAGTTCGCAAGGAATGCGGCCGACTCATGATGGAGACGGAGAGGATGGGGGGACACAGCAGCTTTTAAAAGTGGGGAAATGAGAATTCGCTTTCTCACATTTCTCTCCCCCTTTTCCCGTTGAGTCTTTTCCGCAATTACGGATCGGGAGAGTCTCCGTATTATGTTCGGAGCTGATGGTTTTGCTTCTCAACCAGCCAAATCAAATCAAGGAGGTCCATTTGAATATCCTGCCTGATTCGATATCGACACCTGGAGCTTCCTGGCTTGAGTGTTCATTGAATTGACTAAAAAATTGAATTAATTTCAGCTGGGAAACTGTGACCTGACTCATGCCACTGCAGTTGCACCTGAGTCAGTTGGCCGCCATCAGATTAGCGCAGAATCTGGTTTTGAAGTCGGCGAACAAGTAGACAACTGTCTAAAACATGTATGCTAGATTAATCCCCGAATTTTCTATCTTTCTGGTTTAAAATCCCCTTGAAATTGGTAGTTCCCACGCCTGTTAATCCCCTTAGGGCGCGGGGAGGAGCTTGACTACGAAGACTTGAGCTCGGCTTTCCCACAGCGGGGTGCCGTAGCTGTAGGGAGAGAACTGGGGCATGGGAAGGCTCTGACCCCGCCTGGCAACTGCGACGATTCAGAGGGGTAGGGGCTAATGAGCCTCTCCGCGTGGGGATAGGGAAGTGCCTTGCAGCATCCCGGCCTGAGCTCAGTTTTTTGTAAGTTTGGTCGGGTTTGGTGGGCGGCCTCTGTGATCAGGGCGCGGTTCCCAGAAAACTGCTCAAAGGGTTTTGCCTCGGCCTACCCCCCCCCCCCCCCGGCACCCCATGGTTTCTCAGCCGCTCTCGGGTGCCCTCTGGCGCAGCTGCTGCAGGTCGGGCTGATTGAGGCACCAGGGAGGGGTCGGGAGTCGGCAAGGAAGAGCCAGACGACTCGAGAAATTTTCTCCGTGAAAGTTGAACAATTTTTATCCAGATCTTTGAGACAGGCAGAGCTGACGAACTGCGAATATAACAACTCCTATTGAGCTTATCGTTGATTTTATTAGTCATTGTTGTTAATCTCAACATTTAGTTGAACTCTATGATTATTCAATGCTAAAGTCCTTGAAGTTCGCGTGTTTCCGAAGATCACACTATATCATGGGACTGTCTGAGCCCTCGTGACAAGTCCAAAATGCGAGCACATAGCAAGTCTTAGACCTTAGACCTAAACATAAACATAGACTTACTAGTAATAAAGTTCACATGCACTAAGTAGAAGATATAGCATAGAGTTAAGGAATGTGATTTACGAGTACGAGCTATTTAAATCCCGAGGGCCGGCGACGCCGTCCCACACACCAGCACTGACGGCAGTTCAGTCCATTCCGCTGACCCTGAGCACACGCTGTCCGCAGGCACACGCTCACACGTACGCTCACACAGGATGTACAGCGGCTCTTTGACTTTCTAATCTTGTCAGGCATGTACACTCAATGTGCCTTGGGGTGGCTATGAAGACCGATTTTCCTGCACACAAGGCGTCGCATACAAAGCAAACCAGGAGTCGCGGCGCGAGAGTCAGACGCGTCTACCGATGAGCTGCTCCGCAACTTTGCTCATAAGCCTAGTCTTGATACAAAATACGGTGTTGTAGTGGAAGGATTCATTGCACAGTCTATCCCCGCCTTTCTTTCAGACCGAACTCGAATCGAGCTGCGAACCGAACTACGACTTGCTACCTGTCGCTAAATAGAAGAGAGCCACCCAGAAGCGGAATAATGCGAACGCCGAATATTAGCCATCGTCGGTGTATCGCCGGAAATTGGTGAACAGCTAGGGAGCTGAGCTGATAAGCAAAATCGGCTACACTTGCCCCAGATCTATCAAGAATGAGCAGACCGAGAAGGGTCTCTCAATGTGCTTTGGATCCTCAATAAGTACGAGCGTATCATCTGACGTGTGAATTCTCTCTTTATTAGATAAGAAAAAATGCGTGATAATTGCGATGAGAATTGTGCACAAGTTCCCAATCTGCTCTACTATGAGTAGTCTGCTGCAATATAATGCCTCCGACAAATCACTTTTCAGAACGCATCAATGACCACAAATAAGTTAATACCTCATTTGAATTAGTAGCGTTATCTCACAGTGATCACTAGATTAATCAATGCAGTTTAATGCGCCACAGGCACTTATTTTTGGCGCCCACTGACACTCATTTTACCGCCCACTGACGCTCATTTTACCACCCACGACACTTATTTTACCTCCCACTGACACTCATTTTAGCGCTCACTGACACTCATTTTAGCGCCCACTGACACTCATTTTAGCGCCCACTGACACTCATTTCTAGTGCTCACTGACACTCATTTTAGCGCCCACTGACACTCATTTCTGCGCCCACTGACACTCATTTCTAGTGCTCACTGACACTCATTTTAGCGCCCACTGACACTCATTTCTGCGCCCACTGACACTCATTTTAGCGCCTACTGACACTCATTTTAGCGCCTACTGACACTCATTTCTGCGCCCACTGACACTCATTTTAGCGCCCACTGACACTCATTTCTGCGCCCACTGACACTCATTTTAGCGCCTACTGACACTCATTTTAGCGCCTACTGACACTCATTTCTGCGCCCACTGACACTCATTTTACCACCCACGACACTCATTTTAGCGCCCACTGACACTCTTTTGGCGCCGCAGTCACTAATTTTGGTGTCCTGAAGCAAAATCCTTGATTTCCATTACGGGGTCACAAGTTGCAGGGGGCTGGGGAAAAATCAATGATTAAAGCTTTTACTAGGGGGGGCACATGTCCCCCCTGCCCCCCCGGTGGCGACGCCTCTGATTTTAAGCATCCCATTTCATATCGCCTAAACTTCACCAGTGTTGGGCATCGATAATGCAAATCTTAACTTCAGCGAACGGCAAAAGCGTTGGAATGAAAAAAATGAAAAATACATAACTTAGCCAATGGTGTTAAATTTAGGTTTTGTGAAGGCGCCCACATGGCATCCGTGAATCTGAATTTTTACAAACAGTTTTGCTATGCTATGCAAATTACCTGTTACACAGGCTAGTGTGCACCTCACGTGACATTTGGTCTGGTTTAGCCCTTAGTTTGAAACCAAATACATTTGCGGTTAGAAAGTCTAATTCGAAGGGCCATTTAACCCACTATTTACCTTCAGACACTGCGCGTGTGCTTCAGAGCAACTGCTCAGGCCAGACCAAAGGACGCCTTAAAGGTAAAACTTGACCGCAGGCCCAGTTTTGAGGAGCAGGAGCAGGAGAGGAGAGGGAGCGACATGTCGAGTTGTCAGTCAAAAAAGCTGCTCAGGTCAGTTGGCGCCAATGATTATGCGGTGAGCACCAGTCCCCCCGTTATCTCGCCTCGCCTCCGCTGGTCAGTCATCAGTAAATCATGCTGCTATCAACTAGTTTTATCTTCGGCAAACAAGATCAGACTGCGCTAGGGCATATCTGACAGACGCGTCCGATAGTCGCACATGAGCTGCTCAAGGCTGATTTGGATTTCAAGAAAAAAAACGAGAGCTCTGAAACTTTTTATTCTCTTATCCTAAAGTTCATTTTTATCATTTGAATTCGGACTGCCAGCAACATGAAATCCAGTTTGATTGCAGCCTACCGCGTCGTGAAACATTTGTAACAAAAAAGCATTTTTGAATAGCAGAATCGGCAGAATTTGGCAATTCAAAGAGGCTGGCTCGCGGTTGATTCAAAAATGCACTGGGGGAGGAAGGGGCGTTCTGTGGCCACGAGCGCACGAAGGTCATCTGAAGGTCGTCTGCCAAACAGACTTGCGGTAATCTTATCATAAGCTGTAAGACATCATGAAATCTACTTTTATTCAGTAACTAGATATGGCACATGCCACCGCTGAACTCCCCTTTGACGCCGATGCTGCCTAGAAAATTTTGCAACCTCCCCAACGACGGTGTCTGCTGCGCCACTGACTGCTGAACATCCCGATTGATGTCGCCGCCGCCGCCGCCGCCGCTGTCATTGCTGTCGTGGCAAAAGAACTTCACGGCGTCCAGATTGCCAAGGAAGCTGGCGAACATGTTCGCGTCGAAACAGTCGAAGTCGTCTTCGATTCGAGGCTCCTGACTGCGGTGGCAGCGGTGCTGCTGCGCCTGCTGCCAGTAGCAGCAGCAGCTGCAGCTGCAATGGTAGGAGTAGCCGCCGGTGCTGTTCCAACCAGTTGGTGCCCAGTTAGACTGCTGCTCAGGCTCGGACTGAGGCTGCTCAAATCTGCGCTCTTTCAGCTCGGTTAGATGCTGTTGTTGTTGCTGCTGCTGTTGCTGCTGCTGCTGCTGCTGCTGCTGCTGCGACTTCTTCTTGCGCCTCGGCTGGTACTTGTAGCCGGGATGGTCAGTCAGATGTTGACGCTTCAGCCGTTCCGCCTCAAGCACAAAAGGGCGCTTCTCGGCGTCGCTCATTGACTTCCACTTGTCGCCTGGTAGTAGAATGTGGCGTGTGATTTTACACGTTTGACTTGGTTGTAGCTGCGGTACAAAATAACCGGTAGCTCGCTTAGGCTGCTTCAATATAATAAGAATTGATTTCACCTGCCCCCTGGGCAGATGTGCAACCGACAGCTCAGCCGCAGCTATTACGCGGCGCCTCTGAAGGCTGCGTACGGCTGTTCAGTCCAAGGACTGGGGGGTCACCACACACCCTCAATTAACCCAGCTAATGCTGGCACCCATTAATTACAGCTGGGTGAACTGAATCAATGCAGAGTTAAGTGTCTTGCTCAAGGACGCAAATTGTTCCGAGTGGGTCGAGAATCGAACCCCCGACCTTTCAGTCGCGAGTCTGACGCTCTAACCACTAGGCTACAACCCCCTAATCCACTATGAAGGTCTCACAGTTCTGGAGAGTCCGGAGAATGTATCTCGCATCAATATCTACCCGTTAAGACCTGTTTATGCATAAGGGACTCACCCAACAGCCGGCTGAGCTCCACATTGTGCACATCTGGATTGGCCTTGGACAGCTGCTTTCGCTCGGCTCTGGCCCACACCATGAACGGATTCATGGGCCTGGGAATGTGATTCCTTCTGCGCCTCCTGCCGGCGGTGGCAACTACTGCCGGTGTGCTGCCGTCAACGCTACTGGCTGAAGTGCTGGGCCGGTCCCACAGGTATTCGCTGAAGTCTAAGCTGGCCATGTTAAAAGTACACCAGTCGGTTAGCTTGTAGACTGTTTTGGATAGATACACTTCAAATTATAATTGATTGTTGATAAATGTTTCTTTTTTAATAGAAAAAATATTCCAGCTTAGTTTTAATCGTCCTCCCAAACTCGTGTTTTAAATAGATTTAGACAAGAAGACGGCTGGGAGTGTGTGAAGTGAAGGGTGTGAAAACTGGGGGTGGGCGGTGATCTCAGTGAGATTAGATAACGCAAGAGAGACCCAGGCTTTAAGTCAGACAGGTGTGCACAGTCTAGAATGTTACTTTGGACACAGGATAACTTGGTGTCTGAGGAACTAGAATGCTCTTTGGTATTAATAAATAAGGTTTGCATGCAGCTTCTCTAACAAATATTCTCAAGAGAGCTGCGCGGGTACCCCTGAGTCATGCGCGGGTAACCCCATGACTCCAGAGCGCATCCTGGATACTGTATACACAGGAACGCGCTCGTTCACACGTTCACTGAAGATTCCTCTGCGATTATGAGCACAGATTCGAAGAAGATTCCCTGAGATTATGAGCACAGATTCGAGGAAGATTTCCTTGAGATTATGAGCACATATTTGAGTAAGATTCTCCTGAGATTATGAGCACCGATTCGAGGAAGATTTCCCTGAGATTATGAGCACAGATTTGAGGAAGATTTCCCTGAGATTATGAGCACAGATTTGAGTAAGATTCTCCTGAGATTATGAGCACCGATTCGAGGAAGATTTCCCTGAGATTATGAGCACAGATTTGAGGAAGATTTCCCTGAGATTATGAGCACAGATTTGAGGAAGATTTCCCTGAGATTATGAGCCTAAGATTCGAGGAAGATTCCTTGAGATTATGAACCTAAGATTTGAGGAAGATTTCCCTGAGATTATGAGCACAGATTTGAGGAAGATTCCCTCTGAGATTATGAGCACAGATTTGAGGAAGATTTCCTCTGAGATTATGAGCCTAAGATTTGAGGAAGATTCCCTGAGATTATGAGCACAGATTCGAGGAAGATTTCCCTGAGATTATGAGCACAGATTTGAGTAAGAGTCTCCTGAGATTATGAGCACAGATTTGATGAAGGTTTCCCTTAAATTATGAGCCTAAGATTTGAGGAAGATTCCCTCTGAGATTATGCACCTAAGAGTTGAGAAAGATTCCCAGAGATGATGAACCTAAGAGTTGAGGAAGATTCCCTGAGATTATGAGCCTAAGAGTTTAGGAAGATTCCCTGAGATTATGAGCCTAAGAGTTGAGGAAGATTCCCTGAGATTATGAGCCTAAGAGTTTAGGAAGATTCCCTTAGATTATGAGCCTAAGAGTTGAGGAAGATTCCCTTAGATTATGAACCTAAGAGTTGAGGAAGATTCCCTGAGATTATGAGCCTAAGAGTTGAGGAAGATTCCCTGAGATTATGAGCCTAAGAGTTTAGGAAGATTCCCTGAGATTATGAGCCTAAGAGTTGAGGAAGATTCCCTTAGATTATGAACCTAAGAGTTGAGGAAGATTCCCTGAGATTATGAGCCTAAGAGTTGAGGAAGATTCCCTGAGATTATGAGCCTAAGAGTTGAGGAAGATTCCCTTAGATTATGAGCCTAAGAGTTGAGGAAGATTCCCTGAGATTATGAACCTAAGAGTTGAGGAAGATTCCCTTAGATTATGAACCTAAGAGTTGAGGAAGATTCCCTGAGATTATGAGCCTAAGAGTTGAGGAAGATTCCCTGAGATTATGAGCCTAAGAGTTGAGGAAGATTCCCTGAGATTATGAGCCTAAGAGTTTAGGAAGATTCCCTGAGATTATGAGCCTAGATTCTGAAATACCGTTACACCATTAAACTCAGGATAAAGTTTTGTTCTGACTGCGGTACATAAAAAACCAACACTACTGAGCCAGAATCAACAGTAGTGCAAGTGTCATGTAGTTATAGAGTGCAGCGGGCGGCGGCTCTTTTGATCTCGTCCACTCTGTCTAGGCGTGGCTCGAGTGTGTTTGGCTGCGAGTATTTACAAGCAGAAATTGTGCTGACATCAGACTATAGGCTAGTCTCACTTTGTTCCGATCAGCTCCCGAGTCCATGCGAACGCAGCAGTAAAGGCTTTCTCAATGATTATCACGTGTTAAAAAAAAACTTGCGGCGCCTTTTCATGCCTGCAGTTTTCACCTGGCGTAGCCACTTGAGAGGTGTCTGGCCTGCTTCAAACACTGCCGCTGGCGGTGGCTAATGTCAGCACTAACACAAGTTTTGTTTAAGTGTGATTTTATTACGCTTGCTCGAAGTTTTAAAGCTACCGGTTCGGTCATGATTTTGCATGTCGAGCACGATGAAACCATAAAATTTGGAAAATTTCTGAATGTGTCACGATAAAACAAAATATTAATTATTTTTTACGCGCGAATTCTTCACGGTCTGGATGGGCTAAGGATTCTGGACAGTTTAAGGAATTTCTTGATTTTTTGTCGTCTTCACTGTATCACCAATTGTTAAATCTTACGAGTGTGGAAATTCTTAGAAAATTTTGTCCTTTTTTAACAAAGTTCAAAGGGTTTCTTTTGTTCCTGAGATTTCATTTGCAAGAGACAGCATCTTTATTAACGATTTCTCTGCTTTAGACAGATGTGGGTCTAATATAAACTACTATATTTAAGTAGTGTGCACGAGACTACAAAGATTTTAAAACGAAGAACGAAACGACGAACGGACTACAAAAATCTGGTGTTCTAGGAAATCGGACTTTTTAAGCTGTTAGTGCGACATACTACTGACAATAGGCTTGGAAGATAGTCAAAACCGAAAAAATATTCAAAACGGACATTTAATCGAAATAGAGTCATAAGTTAGAACTGCATTGTCGTGCAGTTGCTACGACGGACGCTGTCTTTGGTGGCTGACTTTTGGGACTCTTTGGGGGACTGACATTGGTGTGCTGTATTTAGAGTGCTTTGGGACTGTCTTTGGGGCGCTGTCTTTGTGAGACTGCCTTTGAGGGGCTGTCTTTGTGGGACTATCTATGGGGAACTATCATTGGGGGACTGACATTGGCGGGCTGTCTTTGGAGGGATGGCTGTGGGGACTGTCCTTGGTGGACTGTCTTTGGGGACTGTCTTTGTGAGACTGTCTTTGGGGGACTGTCTTTGGGGACAGTCTTTGTGTGACTGTCTTTTGG
This sequence comes from Macrostomum lignano, assembly GCA_002269645.1. Taxonomy (NCBI): domain Eukaryota; kingdom Metazoa; phylum Platyhelminthes; family Macrostomidae; genus Macrostomum; species Macrostomum lignano. Next base: position 63,095 of record NIVC01002307.1, read on the forward strand.
TACGTTCTTGGGGGGGGCGCTGTATTGTGGGGGGGGCGCTGTATTGTGGGGGGGGCGCTGTATTGTGGGGGGGGCGCTGTATTGTGGGGGGGGCGCTGTATTGTGGGGGGGGCGCTGTATTGTGGGGGGCGCTGTATTGTGGGGGGGGCGCTGTATTGTGGGGGGGGGCGCTGTATTGGGACGCATCTTTGACAGTGTTAATTAATTGAATCGAGTTTGTGACTTCCAATCTTCCTCATTTGGGCTGAAATTTTTCATTGAGTTTTTAGTTCAACACCCATTTTCCATTCATGGTCGGAGCTGTTTCTGTAGCAGTTCCGATATTATGCTCGTGCAAGTAACTACTTGATCTGTATCAATAATGCTAGCGTATACACATATTGTGAGCTTTATCTCATAAAAATGGCAGCTATACTGCATAATGCTAGCAACAAAATAACACTGGGTTATCTTGTCGAGTCTTCATTCAAAACGACCATTTTAGCTGAACAGTTTGAAAATGTAGCTAGCGTTACAGCAAAGCTACATTCACTACATTTTGTATGTAACATTGTTTAAGTGGCTAATAGTAGACTTCTTAGTTATAGTCCTTGGTAACCCTCGATTGCATTTTCTGTTCGATGTAGAGACACCACCGTTTCAAAAAGTTACTTTCAATGAGTTGATTCAGTCTACAAATGCTTTAATCCAAAAATGCTTTTTTCGTTACTTGATTTCTCGTGTAAAACCATTGTAAAACTTGATTTCTTGTGTAAAACCATTGACCATTAACCCGATCGCAGCCAGGTTTCCCATGGAAAAAACGGGGTACAGAGTCCTTGAATCTTCGACTGACGCGGCTAATACATATTAACTTTGCCTTTAATTGAGTTTATTTTATCCATTATTTATCCTGACCTAAATCTTAATGTGCTTTCCTAGTAAATGTTCGTTCATTCTAGGAACAACAACAAAATACGCTGTTAGCGTCACAAGGCGCGTCTCAAGGCCAGCAGGTCACGGACGAACGCCACGCCGCCAGCTGAATCTGGGGCGCCCGGGTCAGCTAGCAGGCAGTCGACGAATTAACGCTGAGTGCGGGCCTGCCCCCGCCGGTAGGTTGCCTGCAGGTCTGTCAGGACATCTTCGACGGCCTGGAACGCTCTCCACCGCACAGGAGCATCCTCGCGTGCATGGACTTCAAAGGAGCCTACGAAACGGTCTGGAAGGAAGGCCTCGTTGTGAAGATGACTCGAGTAAAGATCGACCAGAACACCATCGGCTGGACGGAAGCCTTCCTTTCCGACCGACGCGCAAGAGTCCGCTTCGGGCACACCCTGAGCCGCCAGCGCGTCTTCCGAGAGGGACTCCCACAAGGCTCGGTCCTGGCGCCAACTCTCTGGAACATCTACGTGAATGACCTAGAGGAGGCAGTCACGACAGCAGCGCCGGACTGCGGCATCAGCCTCTACGCCGATGATTCGGCTGTCCTCAGCACCCAAGCCCTCACTGGCGAGCTGCGGAGCCAGGATACAACCGGCACTCACTGAAAATCACCCTGAGTACCAGCAAGTGCAACTACTCAACATTCACGCTCGCCCCCAACGAGGTGAACGGCAAGCTCCGGGTCCCGCTCGAGCTAGCCGGCGAGCCACTCCAGTTTGAAGAACACCCGACCTTCCTGGGCCTCATCCTGGACTGCCAGCTGAACTTCGCCCAGCACGCAGCCAACGTCTGCCGCCGCATGAGCCGACGCCGACGCGCTCTTGCCGACCTCGCAAACCGCGCGGTAGGAGCCACCCAGGAGGTGCTCCGGACGGCCTACCAGGCAACCATCCGCGCCGTGGCCGAATACGGATGCGGAGTCTGGGGAGCCAGCGCGGCACCGAGTACCAAACTGCTTATCGAACAGCAACAGAACAGCTGCGCAAGAATCATCACCGGATGTATGCTCCCAACTCGAACCACGGAGCTGCTTCGGACGGCCAACCTCCCCCCCTTTGGCCACACCATCCTGGAACGCGCCGCCTGCCTCCGAGAACGGGTGCTGCGCCTCCCGGAGGACGTCCCAGCACACCGGACTGCGGCCAGAGACACCACCAGCAGACTACGAAACCGCGCCTACGAGAGCGCCCGCCGACAAGAAGAGGCAAATTTTAACGCGCTACTAGACAATGATTACAAGCGCCCTTTCCGCGGCTGCTGGCGGCGAATCGCGAGAGAAATCACCGGTCCCTGCGGCCTCGAAGACCGGCCCAGAGAGCCGTTCCCGCCACCGCCGCCCGACCTGGCACACCTCGCGCTCAACCGGTACAGCCAGACTTTCGACCTCACCCTCGCCGACGGCTGCGGCAGAGCAGTCCCGACGAGCGTCCGCCGCGACAGGGCGATGTCAGCTCTCGAGCAGCTAACACCCTGTGACATCGACGCGTGGACGGACGGCAGCGTCAAGGAGGGCATCCACGACGCATGGGGTGCCGCGGTAATCTGCACCCGCCTCTGGTGCCAAAAGATCACCGCCCCGGCTGGCCGGATCGCATGCAGCTTCCAGGCGGAGATGGTCGCGATCAGCGCCGCCCTCGACTACATTACTCAACTCCCGCCAGAGCACGGCCTTACAGTGCGGATCCTCAGCGACTCCAAATCAGCACTCACGGCCCTCCAGAGCGGCCCCAGTAGGCAGGTCACCGCCGCCGGAAGCCGCTGCTGGGAGGTACTGGCCCACATGTCGCGCCCGTGCGACTTCGTCTGGGTCCCGGCCCACTGCGACGTCCCGGGCAACGAGCAAGCAGACCGCTGCGCCAACGAAGCTAGACGCGGCCAACAGCAGGACGAACCCATTACGCTGCAGGCCGCCAAGGCCGCCATCCGACGCGCGCGGTTCGCCCGCGACCAGGAACTGCTTGGACGCCCCTGGCAACGACCACCACGACACCTGACCAGGAAAGAAACGGTGGCGATTAACCAACTCAGAGCCGGGTGCTCCACCCTGGCCGGGGCCACACGTCACCGGGTCGGCCTGACTGAGAACGCCAGCTGTCCCGATTGCGGGGCGCCCGACACGGAGGAGCATATCATCCTTGAATGCCCACGCGGCGACGCCCTTCGGGCGAGCACTGAGGACGAGAGGGACATCCGCGACGACCCGGAGCGCCTTCTCGCCCTCCTTCGCAGGTTGGGGCGCCTCTGAGCGCCCTCCCCCCAGCTGCCAGCGGCAGCGTTGTGGGGCGGTGGAAGAAAAGAAGAAGAAGAAGCACCTCCTGCACCGGCTGTGGGCAGTACGTCGATCGGCGCGGATGATATGGCCTGCAAGCTGGAGTCGCCGACGGCGCAACAGGTTGCTTGGACTGACCACCGATACAATGCCGCGTTGGTCACTCGCTCGTAGCCGATCTTGAAGGCGGCGCGCAGCAGGCCAGCGTGCGCCGCGTCAACTTTTTGATCGAGCGAATCCACCAGCGTCCAGGTCTCGGCGTTGTACAACAGGACGGTCTCTATCACCGCCTGGAACAACGCCGCCCTCTGGCGGTCAGGTAGGGCCTCACAGAACGAAAGGCAGCCCAGGTAAGCCTGCGGCGACGCCGCAAATCCTCGCGGACACCAGGAACCAGACCGCCGATATAGACGAACTGCTGACAACGCGGAAGCTCTGTCGCCTGTTCATCAGCGCCTCGGGACAAAATCGCAGCCTCGATTCCTGTCCGACACGCAGAGCACAACGGTTTTCTGCGTGTCGACCACCAGGCCGACACTCGCCGCAACAGCAACTAGCTTGTCTAGTTGTCGCTGGGCGCCCTCGACAGTTGAGGACAGCAGGGCGAGATCGTCGGCGTAGCCAAGCACGCTGAGCCGCCTCTCCAGTTGACGTCGACCCACGCGTCGCCGCAACAGAAAGCCGTTGTCGTTGGTAAGAAAAGCAATCCGCAGCACCCAGTCAAGCACCAGAACGAACAGAAACGGCGCATGCGTGTCTCTCAGAAGCACCCTGGAGGATGTCTCAAAGAAGTCCGGTAGGCCGTCCAGTGTTGAAACAGCAGCTCTCGTATCACGGTATATCTCAATGATGGCGGAAATTAGCTGCTCTGGCACGTTGTACTTCTGGAAATCTATGAAGATAACAATCAGGATTGATTGGCGTGTCCGCGCCTCTTCGATGACTCGGTGAAGAGCTAGAATCTGCGTCACTGTGCCGCGATGGAGCCGGAAGCCGTTCTGCTCAGGACGAATCTGCACGAGACAGCGATTCCTTCCCGGAATCAGCGGGACTGCTTGTTCCGCGGCGGCTCGAACTGCAGCACCTCCGCGTACTCGGCACCTCCACGTTTGCCGCCGAGCATGAAAGCGCTGGCAAAAGCGGCTGTGCGTGTCGGCGTCTCTGAGCGCGCGGTAGTAGCGCTGCGGTGACCGCTTCGGCGGACGGTAGAGTGCCGGAAGGTCCGCCCGATACCAAAGTTATTTCGATCGAACGCATTTTTACTATCGAAGGTCATGAGCTTTATAGTATACAGTATAAAATCACTGCACCTCCTTTACACTTCCTTCGCTTTGAGAATTCGAACAGAAATGAAAAACGAAATTCATTGACGAGGACCTGAGCTTAATAGCATGAAGTTTGACCCATGCAGGCAACCCGCAACTTCTATGCTTGTGTTTTATTTCTGGCATTCCTGTCTTTTTTCCTGCATTGGATTTAATCACTACATGACAATTACGAGCTACATTCAACGTTTCAGTATATTGATTACATGTATATTTGGGACGGCCAGCCCCAGCCCCGATGCGCCATCATCGCCAGCCACAAGGGGTGAGGGGGGCGGCAGATGCCCCTTGGCCGATGTGAGTTTTGCAAAAAATTCGATTTACTTTTTAGGTCACAATATAAATGACCTTTTGACCTTATAATGGGAGGATCGCGGACCTTTTAGTGGCCTCTGCATGGCTGCGATTTAGATGCATTTTTTCCTTCCTTTCGTTTCCACTCTACCTCTGCCTCTTCTTTAATTCCTTTCTTTCTTCATTTCATTTTTTTCCAGTGGAGATTGGCGATGCCATTGCTGAGATGAACTTGCCTTCAGCTTCATGGCCCAAGCTCTTAGTCTTACACTTACATGTAATTTCAGCTATTTACTCAGTTAGCTGGTAAACTACTTTTATCAAGACTCAAGTGCAAATCCGCGATTTCCAAAATTAGTAGAGCATATGTGACAAAACGATGGGATTATCCATTCCTATTTATTCTCCCAAAATCATGTATTGAAATAATAGCAGGACATGAATGCAAGGTTGAATTGACAATTAAGAGTTCGTACAACAACTGACTGCACTGAATCGTAGTAAGATTTTAAACATTTCTTTTAAAAAGCAACAACAGCGCGTTGGAAAGGGCGGGGAGACAAAAGCATGAAACTAGGAAAACAGCTATAACTAATACGCTTTTATCATTGGGCCAATACAGTTGATGAATGAAAAAAATTTGCAGCTAAAAAGTAAAGCTGTACAAATTAAAATAAAAACGAAGTTATAGACTCGACTCAGTCTTGCAAAGAACAACATTGTAATTGTAAATCAGGCCAAAACAATTAACTCCTTTTTACTACTCGAAAGCCTCCTTGTCGTACATAAACTCGCCCAGGCCGGTTCCGACCCGCTTCAGGTTGGTCACGTGATCGCCCAGCTCTTTGATGGCCTCAACCTGCTCCTGAAGGTATTCGGTCTCCAGGAAGTCGCACATTTGCGGATCGCCATGGCTGTCAGCCACTTTGTGCAGGTCCAGCAGGCTCTGCGTGGTTGATAAAATTAGGACATGACGTCATAGTTTAAAGTAACTACAGTATGTACTTTTAATATCTATATGAACGCTTCTATACTATGGTTATAGCTATAAAATAGAACCAGTATTTTTGCACATACCTGGTTAACCACCTTCTCCAGCTCAAGAGCGTCGGTGATAGCCTCAAGCATGCTGCCCCAAGTCTGCTTCACGGGCTTCTGGATGTCCTGAAGCACGATAGTGCCGCCGCGCATGTTCTGGTACTTCATCAGCTTCTCAGCGTGTTCGCGCTCCTCCTTGGAACTCTTGTTAAAGAATTCGGCGATGCCTTTCAGGGCAACGTCGTCGCGACTAAAGTGAAAGTACATTGCTTGGTAAGTGTACGAGGCGTACAGTTCCATGTTGATTTGCTTGTTGACTCCGGCCTCGCAGTTCTCGTGGTAGTTCTGGCGAACTCGGCTCATTTTGTAGACTTTTCTAAGGTTGCTTTGAATATTAGGAACAGCAAAATATTCTAGCCGTATTTACTGAGGTTAGAGCTAGAAGTAGGGGCTTTTATGCATTAAAGTCTGTCTATGTGAAAGACGCATTGCAGCTCTTTCACCTACTATTCCCCGCTCTACTCCAATAACGTTTGAGGGATAGACTTGTTTTGCTCTTTCACATTAAATGTGAAAGTTTCCTAATACACAAGTCACATGCTAGACGCCCAAGCAGACAACCCAACCTCCTTACCAGCGTGCGTACATTTGTAGTGTACGCATGGCATACCATTCATTTACTTTTGTAGATTCTGTTTGAATAGCAGATACTGAATATTCATATGCATTTGCATACAGTTTCAATAAGTTAATAATAAAACGCTGAGCAGTTTACATGTTTATACCTACTTCTATCAAGTCATTATCAAGTCAAGGTGGTCAGTCATTCAACTTTTTCATAGAAATTATTACAATCATAAAAATGTGGTGGTATATCCATTACACATTTAAATGTGCATAAAATTTATGGATAAGTTTTTTATTTTTATTTTTATATTCTTATTTCTTCTTTGAAACTTTGAACATTATAAAATTGAAATTAGAAATTACCGCAATTCAAGCTTTTAAGTAAACGTGTGAACGAAACAATTAATATTATAGAAGTTGCAGAGATTTATAAACTGTGTTTAATCCAGAATCCACCCAGCAGATTTAAAAAAGCTTTCAAAATGTACAAGACACTGTACTTAAACTATATGAACTACTTTTCCAATTCAAATATGATAGCTGTTACACATGTAACACAGGAGAATTAATGTCGCTGACATGTCAGGCTTGAAGTTAAAGTTAACAAAGTAAGGTTAAATTGGCATGCAGCCATGCACAGGTTTTTATAATATCGCGTGAATAAATGAAAAAAGCCCGATATGGCGTATTTAATTGGATTGTCCTTACATGTACATTTAAGCATTACATTCCCTATCTAGCTCCAGCTTAAGGTTATATTTGCAGTGGAGCAACCAGAAATTTGTTGAGGGGGATTCTGGAGGGTAAAGAGTAAAGACCCAAGGGGGGCGGAGGTGGTGGCTCTGTATTTTGGCGAAAATGCGCTTGGCAAGCCCCCCTTGATTTTTTTCAGGTCTTTGCTCAAGGGGGGCTACTATAGCAATCTACAGTTGTTACATATACATATACTTTGAAAAAACAAGACCTGATTAGAGTTCAGGGATGATGATCGATATTTCTAAAACTCTTGTGCCCACAATGAGTAAAAAGGGGCGAATTCAACAGTACATGTACTTGATCAAAATCTCAGCCAAGATCGATCCTAAAACGTCTCTTTGCCCAGTAAAATTTCGTTTCGTTTGTTCTGTTTGGTATAAAGTTATGAAAGCGTTGATAGCAACTTAAAGCGAAAACTTATAAATTTTATAAACAAAGCGATAGTGGGCTAACAATTAGCATCTAACATGACAAATAATTAACGCGCGAAGCTCTATGCAGAAGTTCTGATCTGTTAAAAAGTAAAGGTATAACAAAATTCTTTACACGAAACTTCTTACTGGCAAAATATGATTTTCTCAGGGCTTAAAGTAAAATGTTTACTTTATAAAAATTTTGGGGTGATTGGCTTTTTTTTTCTAACAAGTGTACCTTTGAATGTACAGAAAAATTTGTTTTCTAAAAAATATCTTTTCAGATTGCTTATGCGGTACATCAGTAGTAATACCTTATTCGTATGTTATAGTAACAGTAAAATCATATATACAATAAATGTTGTTATGGTCTGAACTGTAAATCTTTCTGCGGTTTTTCATGGTAGGCCAGTCAGTTGTAAGAAATTAAATGTTAATATTATTGACCAGTCTGTCATCGAAGCTATATACTATAGCTATTTTGTTTCGTTTTTTATTACATTTATTAGATTTATACAGTACTTAGTTTTCGATTTAGAACTAATTACTAACGACCTGAACTTCCTGAAGGCTAACACCAAAGCAGAATTTTGTCCCATTATAATCTATCAAGATAACATATAATATGAATCTAGGCCTAGGGCACGGAATTTGAATGTTCTATTTTAGCCTTGGTTTGTTTTCTCATGACCCAAGTCAAGCTTAGAACTCAAACGAATGAGTGAATGAAGACAAGTAATACAGTTGATACATAATATAGAAACATGGCACCAATGTCTTGTCTCAATGGCTAGGCCTTCATTCAAAGGAACAATTTACAATACTTGCTTGTTCAGTTATTATGACTATGTATAGAAGAAGCTTAATAAGTTATTTTGATTTTTGGATATAATCTAGTTAATAGCATTTTGCCACCATACCCCTGCTCTGTACCTCTGTAGCTATAGGCATAGCCATACTGTATTTTACCATGCCATCTTTGTAACCACAATTTGTTATGTTTAAGATGGTCAAATCTCCTTAGACCTATATAAAATTTAACAAAATTAACAAAAACCTCTGCTTTCCAAAAGCAGAAAGTGAAACACATGAAACAAAATCAAAATTGATCAAAAAAAAAGCAAAAACTCTTTTAAATTTAGTGATTTGTTTAGTTTGGTATAACAAATATAGATGCATTTTATATGTATAGCTCATAGCTGATAATTTTAATTAGCCAAGAATATAGTTATAAAAAGTTAAAATAAAAATAGGTAATTTTACAAAAAAAGATTTATTAACAAATGTATATTATAATAGGAAATTACATAAGGTATTCTAAATCTCCATAATCTATTACCATAGTTACCACTAGTCAAGAACTCTAGCAATCTATAACTACATTTTGTTTTAAAAAGTACTATCCCAATTTTTTATATCTATATAGTCTATAGCCATAATTATGATAGAATACTATTAGTTAACTATAGAATACTACTAGTTAAATAGCAAGGTAACTTTGTCTTTAGTTTTGACTTTTTATCTTCAAATAAAATATTAGCTATTAAAACTAAGCCTAAGGCCTAGTTTCTTTTTTCATTGATATTATATTAAAATATTTCAAGTCTAATTTGTTTTTAAAAAATTAATTTGATAATTTCTTGTAATATAGAAACTAATTTAGACAGTAAATATGGAACAATTTTTTATGCTTTAAATATTTTTATAATATAGAATGTTCACAAAAGTCTACTAGGCACTAGATTTAAAATTAAAATATAAAGTTTTATGCAATAAAAATAAATTCATAAAAATAATCTCTTTATAGCTATAAGCCTCAGAGTTTTCTTTTTCATCAGAGACAAGGTGCAAAATTGCACTTTATGCTCACTTTCAAGGTGCAATTTTAAGGCTTAGAGTGCAATTTCTTTTTTTTACTTAAAGGCAATGCAAATAAGGCTTCAATGAAAAAATAGGTTATGAGACTGCACTTAAACCACATCTACTTTTTATTTTAGGGTGCAATTTTAAAATTTAGAATATATATAATGCATATTCTGTGCATAAAAAATAAACCTAGAATTAGGCATTATGCATAAAAATACAATTTTTTTATATAAATATATATGGGGAAATCCAAAAATCGGGGGCAAGTTTTATGAAAATTCGTTTTTTGGCAATTTGAAAGCAATAAAGCTATAAAATAAATTTATTCATGTTTTTAAAAAGTAAAAAAGTCTATTAAAGCACAAATTATTTTCGTATAGCTTTATTTTTAATAAAATGATTTGTTAAAACGGTAAGTTTAATTACGACCTAAAATGAGTCTAATGAAAATGATTAAAAAGCTATAATAATGTATTTTATTAACTTTAACTATCTTATAATGTTACACTTTATAATTCTACAACATATTTAACATTATTTTAAGGTTTTATTTGTTTATCACTTTCGTTACTCTTGACAACGTGTATTTTGTAGAGTTCGTTTGCAATAAATTGTATTCAACGTAAGTTTATTATTTAAACATACAAATTCCCGTAAGGATCGGAAAATTGCATTTTACTCAGCTTCTACTAAAGCGATATGGAAAATTCTTTTTTTCCTGCATACACGCTGCGATGATACATGTTTTAGTGTAATTTCATTGTTCTTCGTCGCTTAATAAGCATACAGTAAGCATCTGATTTGGAAGCCGGGTAACACATTGGAATTCCCATAAGGATTGGAAAATTGCATTTTACTCAGCTTCTACTGAAGTGATTTGGAAAATTCTTTTTTTCCTGCATACACGCCGCGATGATACATGTTTTAGTGTAATTTCATTGTTCTTCGTCGCTTAATAAGCATACAGTAAGCATCTGATTTGGAAGCCGGGTAACACATTGGAATTCCCATAAGGATTGGAAAATTGCATTTTACTCAGCTTCTACTGAAGCGATTTGGAAAATTCTTTTTTTCCTGCATACACGCCGCGATGATACATGTCTTAGTGTAATTTCATTGTTCTTCGTCGCTTAATAAGCATACAGTAAGCATCTGATTTGGAAGCCGGGTAACACATTGGAATTCCCATAAGGATTGGAAAATTGCATTTTACTCAGCTTCTACTGAAGCGATTTGGAAAATTCTTTTTTTCCTGCATACACGCCGCGATGATACATGTTTTAGTGTAATTTCATTGTTCTTCGTCGCTTAATGAGCATACAGTAAGCATCTGATTTGGATGCCGGGTTCACATCTTGTGGTACCATTTTTTACCCAAAATTTTTAAGTCTAAATATAGGCATATTACAAATACTATTACAAATAAGTTGATATTTAAATGAAAGAAAACAACTTAAAGATTATTTTGCAACAAGGAATTAGCGATATATTTACTTTTAGAAAAAGATGTTTGCTGGCAAACTTTGCACTTTATATTAGTATGAATTTTTGCGAGTTTATATGGTTTTAGAAAAACTTTGAAATCCTTAGAAATACTTCATCTTTTTGAATTGAATAAAAAGTAAAACACAGATTACTTTCTGTTTTGTAATTAGTAAAAAAATTAGCCTTCTCTAAGGCCTACAAGTCTTAAAATTAATTGTTTAATAATGAAAAAAAGTGAAACAAAAAATTGCAAATCGGTCAACTCGGACTTTCAAAATGCTTTTTTGTGGTTTTTTCTTATTTATTCAACAATACAAAGCATGAAAACAATAGTTTTTATCCAGAACTATTTTCTAAAGACATATCTATCTTTCAAAAACCTTTTTTAGATACATTACTTTCCATCGAATGTCCGCAGATTTGTTTTACCGTTTTATCCCACGTTTTTGGATTTCGCCATATGCTATACCCAAGATTGTTGAGTACATATTTGAATGTATACTAGAACCAAATACACAATATATACTAAATAAAATACACCCTAAAAATTCTAGTATAAATGATATCTTTTAAAGGGTCTATAAACTTTGTCAACTAGAAAATTGTTAGCCAGTAAGTTGCCACCAAAAAGTTGCAAGCTAGAAAGTTATTAGCTAAAAAAGTTGTCAGCTAGAAAATTGCTAGCCAAGGTTGCTAACCAGATTGCTAGCTAGAAGGTAAGAAGGTTAACACAAAGGACCATAGCATTTCTTTGCACATACTTTTGTCTTTTAGCTAGTGCTTCACTTGCTGGCTATTGCCATAAATGGCATCAGCTATTCCTAATGGTTGTTTTCTTTTATGAGTGCTTTTTGAGTGCTTTTAGTAGCTTAAATATCTATGGTGCATTTCACAAAAGTACTGTCTGTATATGGCAATGCCACACTTCAACCCACTTGTTTACTTAATGCTGGCCATTTAGAATACACTGGCAAATGTTCCATGAAGAGATTGGGAAGCAAGGGTAGTGTCTCTGTTCATTAGGCATATGTCTGCCAATCCAGTTTTCTCAAAATAGTGAGTTATAATCTCCAGCTGCAGTGAAAAATCTACAAACATGATGAGCTCATCAAAGCTAGCAGCAATTCAGTTTTCTAGTATAAATGCCAAAGCAGGCAAATAGTGCAACCATAGAGACACCTCTTTATCCTGCTCTAGGTCACACTTCAAACCCTTCGACATTGCTTTGTAAATAACACATTGTTTTAAATTTAAGGGGCATCCTGTCAGCTAACCTTGATAAACTTCCTAGATGGTATTAATTTGGCCTAGCTCAAAGTTGCAAAGCTGGCTTTCATAGCTGGCAGTGCCTGGCACTATATTTGGGGCCATTTGGCATTTGTCTGTGCTAGAATTCTAAAAAATCATGTGTATGTTGCCTGTATTTTGTCAGGTAGCAGATCATAGATTAAAGGCTAAACATGCTCATGTCTCACTATATGCACTACAAGCTGTTAGGCAAAAAATTGCAAAACAGTGTCAAAAGTAAAAAAATTTGGTGGCTTGCTGCCAAATAAAAATTCTATTTGCATTAGGTCTAGAATCATGCAAGAGAAAGCACTATCCATTCTGATATTGAAATTTGTCAGTTATCACAAGTTCCTCTAGTGACCTAGGTTGCATGGGCAAGTTCTAAGCATACTTGTAGACATTTTGCACCATTTTCTTTACTGTCATCTCTCTTGGGATAGAGCTACTCCAGTGCAACTTTTGGTTAGAAACTTTCAGACTAGAAAAGTTCCTGCTCCCCTTCTAGAGTATAGTTTATACGTATCAGTTTCTAAACATCTTTTAATATTGTTTAACTATTGTTAATGATTAACAAAGTTTATTAATCCAATATTATCATAGATAACTATCAATGAAATGATTAGAATCTATCTAAAATGATAGAAAAGGAAAGCTCAAAATCAACATTTTATTTTATTTTCTAAAGCAACATGTTTTGGTTTGCATTGCACATTATCAAGCAATTTATTAGCTGAAGTAAAATTGCAAAAATCAAAGTGACACAATTGTGACCTCAAATATATATATATTGAATGATTGGGCAAATAAGACAAGTATTAAAAAATAAGCATACATTACAAAAACTAGAATAGGGTTTTTTTCAGATGTGCAATAAAAAAGAGAAGGTTTTAGAGAATTGTCACAAAATACATGTATATAGATGGTTGAAAGGGTGTTGCTTGCAGAGGAGAGGAGAGGAGAGGAGAGAGGAGAAAAACATGTACATTCCTTAGAGACCCTAAGTAAGTGTCCTGCACCACTTTGAATGACGTAGCCCCAGTCAAAGCTTGTCACACTAGTATATAATCTATGGCTATATCTCCCACTCTACAGTTCCCTCAGTTGCATACCATCGTTAATATCCACCACTCTGGCTTTTAATCTTGTACTAATATGCTTGCTCATCTTTGATCTTAAGCACTGAAATACATTCTCTTTGACAGTTTTGCCGATAGAGCTAATCTGTTGTTCTGGTCACCACAATAAACAAGTTGAATGTTCAGGCTTAGACTGAGTCATACATGCGCAACCTCTAAAATTCGGCCGGCCGTGCGACTTAGTTTTAACAAAAATGCGACATAGTTTTTTGGCCAAAAATGCGACTTACATGTAAAAAAATCCTAAAGCAAAATTAATGCAACTTACCAACTTAACGCAACTTACCAAGGGTAAACGGCAGAAGTAGCTATGACTGTCTTATTAAGCCAAAATGCCTCGTCAGCTACTTAGTACTACTACTTGGGTTTTTGGGTGGGCATTTTTGCGACTTCCTTGGTTGGCCGCCAAATCGGTCAGCCAGATCGGCCGACTCGGCCGACTGTTGCGCATATATGGACTGAGTTTCTTTATGTACACAGCATCTAAGATACCAAGATTAAAAATCTGCATTTCCCTAATCAATTATGCAAAACAGGTCAATGAAGGGTTCATTATATCAAAACAATCTTTGCACACAAATAAATAGTCATTGATTGCCCTATTGCAGCCAAGGTCTAAATCGCACTGGACACACCTCTTTCCTATTGGTTGTATATCTGCCCATTAGGGCAGGTGTAGTCAATGAATTATTATCAATAAATTATTTATACACTCAATGAGTAAAATGGACAGGAATGACCTCACGAAAACTTGCAGAAATGTTTTATTTGTGCTTAAAAATATTCTAAAATTCTAATAAATAGTGTAATAACAATTTATTCCTGATGGTGTGCATTCCCTGTGTCATCCTGGCAGTGACGCCATTTACTCTTGCATTTTTCCACTTTCTCCTGCTGCCTCTGTTTAAGAGCAAGGGGAAAGCACCTGACAACAACAACAAGGATGTTGAAAAAGAGAAACCAGAAGATGCTGCCAATGAGAAGAATTTAGAGAAAGAAAAAGCCATTGAGAATGCACCGCCTGCACCTGTGAGTCTTTTAAAGAATTATTTAAATAATGCGCCAACTGTTTTGTCAATGTTTGTCAATGTGGCCAGAAATTTACATTGCAGGCTGAAGTTGAAGAGACCTCGCCAGACACCAACGATGCTGCTAATGATGCTGACAATGCTGATACTGCAGTGGATGACACCACACATGACAAGTCTGAATAACTGGACTCAACTGGCATTGAAACAAACTGAAATTTGACGCATTTTTGTTTTCAGAAAAAAAACTTTTACTTTGGGGTTTAGTTGGCTATATTGATTTTTTTAATTAGCATTTTTTTCAAAACAATGTAAATTTTCCCGTATTCAAGTTGCTTTTTTTAGTGCAAGACTTGACCAGTGAAAAAAATAAATTAAGAAATCTTTGTTTCTACTTTACAATTCTATTTTTACATGAACTGACTTAATAGTTCATTTATTGGTGTCATAATAAAGTAAATTTGTCTAATAGAAGTGTAATAGAAATACAGATTTTATTTAATTCATTGTAATAAACAGGAACATTAAAATTAATTATTTTCTGCTTCAGCAATTAGTGCTTAACGAAAGTAAAAACAAGAAATCTACAAGAAGCAGACAAAACGAGGCAGGTAGCCCCTCATCAGAGCTTTCTTCGAGACCCGCCAGCAACTGGAAACGGCTGAGGCCACTCTGAGCAATGGGTCGCAAGAAGATCAAGATTGTCCGAATCGAGGATGAGAGAAACCGACAGGTAATGGCAGAGTACTTTATTTAAATATACCTCATTCATTAAATTCCTCGGATTAGCTGTATCTCAGGCTAATAGAGTAGCTTCATTTCATGCTAATAGATTAGCTTCATTTCTATAGATAGCTTTCATTCGGCTAATAGATTAGCTTCATTTCAGGCTAATAGATTAGCTTCATTTCATGCTAATAGATTAGCTTCATTTCAGGCTAATAGATTAGCTTCATTTCATGCTAATAGATTAGCTTCATTTCATGCTAATAGATTAGTTCATTTCAGTGCTAATAGATTAGCTTCATTTCATGCTAATAGATTAGCTTCATTTCAGTCACACAGGACCAGTTCACACTCACACAGGACCAGTTCACACTCCCACAGCACTAGTTCACACACAGGACCAATTCACACACACAGCACCAGTTCACACTCACACGGCACTAGTTTACACTCCCACAGCACCAGTTCACACTCCCACAGCACTAGTTCACACACAGGACCAGTTCACACTCACACAGGACCAGTTCACACACACAGGACCAGTTCACACACACACACACAGGACCAGCTCACACTCACACAGGACCAGTTCTCACACACAGGACCAGTTCACACTCACACAGGACCAGTTCACACTCACACAGGACCAGTTCACACACAGGACCAGCTCACACACACAGGACCAGTTCACACTCACACAGGACCAGTTCACACTCACACAGGACCAATTCACACACACAGGACCAGTTCACACTCAAACAGCACTAGTTCAGACACAGGACCAGTTCACTCACACAGGACCAGTTCACACACACACAGGACCAGTTCACACTTACACAGTACTAGTTCACACACAGGACCAGTTCACACACACACACAGGACCAGTTCACACTCACACAGGACCAGTTCACACACACAGGACCAGTTCACACTCACACAGGACCAGTTCACACTCACACAGCACTAGTTCAGACACAGGACCAGTTCACTCACACAGGACCAGTTCACACACACAGGACCAGTTCACACTCACACAGAACCAGTTCACACACACAGGACCAGTTAACACACACAGGACCAGTTCACGCTCACACAGTCTAATAGAAGTAGCTTCATTTCATGCTAATAGATTAGCTTCATTTCAGGCTAATAGATTAGCTTAATTTCAGTCTAAAAGATTAGCTTCATTTCAGGCTAAAAGATTAGCTTCATTTCAGGCTAAAAGATTAGCTTCATTTCAGTCTAATAGATTAGCTTCATTTCAGTCTAATAGATTAGCTTCATTTCATGCTAATAGATTAGCTTCATTTCAGGCTAATAGATTAGCTTCATTTCAGTCTAATAGATTAGCTTCATTTCAGTCTAATAGATTAGCTTCATTTCAGTCTAAAAGATTAGCTTCATTTCAGGGCTAAAAGATTAGCTTCATTTCAGTCTAATAGATTAGCTTCATTTCAGGCTAATAGATTAGCTTGATTTCAGGCTAATAGATTAGCTTCATTTCAGGCTAATAGATTAGCTTCATTTCATGCTAAAAGATTAGCTTAATTTCAGTCTAAAAGATTAGCTTCATTTCAGGCTAAAAGATTAGCTTCATTTCAGGCTAATAGATTAGCTTCATTTCAGTCTAATAGATTAGCTTCATTTCATGCTAATAGATTAGCTTCATTTCAGGCTAATAGATTAGCTTCATTTCAGGCTAATAGATTAGCTTCATTTCAGGCTAATAGATTAGCTTCATTTCAGTCTAATAGATTAGCTTCATTTCAGTCTAATAGATTAGCTTCATTTCAGGCTAATAGATTAGCTTCATTTCAGGCTAATAGATTAGCTTCATTTCAGGCTAATAGATTAGCTTCATTTCAGTCTAATAGATTAGCTTCATTTCATGCTAATAGATTAGCTTAATTTTAGTCTAATAGATTAGCTTCATTGCATGCTAATAGATTAGCTTCATTTCAGGCTAATAGATTAGCTTAATTTCAGGCTAATAGATTAGCTTCATTTCAGGCTAATAGATTAGCTTCATTTCAGGCTAATAGACTAGCTTCATTTCATGCTAATAGATTAGCTTCATTTCAGTCTAATAGATTAACTTCATTTCAGGCCAATAGATTAGCTTCATTTCAGGCTAATAGATTAGCTTCATTTCAGTCTAATAGATTAGCTTCATTTCAGGCTAATAGATTAGCTTCATTTCAGGCTAATAGATTAGCTTCATTTCAGTCTAATAGATTAGCTTCATTTCAGGCTAATAGACTAGCTTCATTTCAGGCTAATTGAGTAGCTTGATTTCAGGCTAATAGAGTAGCTTCATTTCAGTCTAATAGATTAGTTTCATTTCAGGCTAATAGATTAGCTTCATTTCAGGCTAATAGATTAGCAGTCTTCATTTCATGGTTTATTACTCGCGCAAGGCCACTAGCTTCATTTCAGGCAGGTGACAGGCTTCACTTCAAAGCGCAGTTCATTTCAGGCTGATGAAGAAGCATTTCACGAACTGTCAGTACATGGCGACCGAAATCGCCCTAATTATTTTCAACACTCACAATCGGCTACCAGCTTCGCCTAGCACTGAGGACAAGGCTACAGGCTCCAAGTATTCACAGTACCAGCACTGATATGGAGTGCAACAACCGAGGAGCCACACGACTGCTCGACATTGTACACACAGGACCATTCACACCAGACCAGTTCACACTCGCACAGGACCAGTTTACACACACAAGACCAGTTCACACACAGGACCAGTTCATACACACAGGACCAGTTCACACTCACACAGGACCAGTTCACACACACAGGACCAGTTCACACTCACACAGGACCAGTTCACACACACAGGACCAGTTCACACTCACACAGGACCAGTTCACACACACAGGACCAGTTTACACCCATTAGATTGTCATCCGCCTACCCTGCCCACTGTTTAGTATCTCAGCAAGAAGGACGGCAAGCACCCCTCTGGCCCCGACGATCCCGAAGGCGACAGCATGACGGACAGTCTGACCGCCGGCTCCGCCTCCGGTGCCACCGCTGCCACCGGCCACCAGGTGGCTCTGGCGGCCGACTTCGCCGGCAGTTCCACTCCGTCCTCCGCGGCTGGAGCCGCTTCCACTGGAATTATTCAGCGTGTAGGCGGCGGAACCGGAAACAGCATCGGCGGCTTCTCCCTGGCAACAACAGTACAGTCGCACTTTAACAGCATCAACTCTTCGAATCTTCTGTCCCCTTCAACTGGCATTGTGGCTATACAGTCAAGTAGCCCGGCTAGAAGTCCGGCTGGAGCTGCTGGCAGCCTAGTCCAACAGTCCAGGTCAGGGCAGCAGCAGCAGCAGCAGTTGCGGACAGCGTCGGGACTCAGCGTCATGATCCCCAGAACCGGACAGCAGCAGCAGCAGCAGCAGCAGCCGTCTCTCATTGACGCATCCGGAGCTCTGCAGACTCCGTCCGTCTCGGCGCTTCTACCAGCCAGCGCAGCGGCGGAATTCAACGCCTTCAGCTCCTACGGCGGCGGCGCTGGCGGCGCGGCGACAAGCGTCGGCCCATTGACTGCGGCAATTGAATCCGTCCTAGTGAAGCCGGAGCAGCAGATTCAGCAGCAGCAGCAGCAGCAACAGCAAGCTGGCAGCACCGTGTCGCTTTACCACACGCCTGGCGGCAATGCATTCACCCTGCAGCCAATGCAAGACGTCAATAGCATGGTTGTGCCAATCGCCGTATCTATTGGCGGAGTTGGCGTCGCTACGTCTAATGTCGGCGCTAATGCCGGTTTAAACCAGCAGGTTATTGTGACTTCGTCAGCGTCCGCTGTCGGGTTGAATCCAGCAGCTGCAGGCGGTGGCAGCGCCGCTGGGGCCGACGCGCCAGCAGCTGGCGGTAGCGCTGGCGCCACCAACGCCGAAGGAGGAAGTGGCGCCGGGGAACCGGACGCCAAACGACGAAGGCAGCAGGACTGGCCGGGTCAGACCGTTAGCGCTTAGTACATTGTGTACTATTAGACCTAACTACTTAAGCTGCGTGGGGTGAATGCTATTATTAATGTTAGTACATCATGTACATTATAAAAAGGTTGCCAGGGAGAGGCAGAATGCGAGTGAACTTTAAAACAGCAATACAGGTGGATTAGATTAAGCTATACAGTTAAAGGTCGTGAAAGTTGTTCTCGGTCATTCGAGCATTCAAAGTTTTTTTAGACTCGGTTGGCATCGAAGTGTTTGTTTTTTAGTTTGCTTTCGTTTTTTGCGTTTTTAAATAAAACTGTATTTAGAAAAATGCAACACGAACTCTTGCTTATTAAGAACGTTTCTCAATTCTCTGACTTGGAATTCACCGTGACAGATGCGCGCTGTTCTGCGGTTTTCAGTTGCTTTAAATTGGTTTGCCGTCTGCTTCTAGGCTAGGGTTAATTTGGTAAATGTGATTATTCTAGATCAGAATTATTGTTATTTATAGTTTTTGCCTATTATTCAGCCAAGCTAGTGGATTGCTGCCTCTCAGTTTGCAACAATGCGCATATCCTTATATAAATATGAGTATAATATTATAATATAAATATATACTGAACTGTTGTTGTTTACACCGTAGAGATTGTACTATTGATTTCTATTTGACTATGGCTTATTAACAGTTTCTATGCAAATCATTTTTCTCCCCCTCCCACCCCTGTTTATTGTTGCAGATCTAAATATTTGCTTTTGGCTTCACAGTTTGCTTCTGCTGTTTCTTTTCTGTTGTCGCAAAAACTTTTGGTTATACTATGCGTTTCTGGCTACTTTAAGTAGCAGTCTAAGCTGGCTAGTTAGTCTGTTAGTCAGCGGGTTAAATGCCTGTTTTCGGGGTCGCTAATTGAATCAGTGTGGACAGTTTGGCAAATTGCCAAGAGAGCTTTGAAGCCCCATAGTTAGTAGCCTTATTAGGCCGTGCATAAGTCTGTAAAATTAATGTCAAATCTCTTGTGATTTTATTTTCATTGCTTTATTGTTGCTTTCAAATTTAAGTTGAATTTCTGCTGTTACGCTTCTTTCGTGTTATACTACTCGTAATACGAGGCTAGGGGTGTCCGGAAAGTTCTGACAGTTTTGATCCCAGAGCACAGCTTTGGTGTCATTTTAAAGCCGTTCATCGAAACCAGTCGATACGTGGACTGCCTGCTGTGCGACGCTGAGGCGCCCGACACCAACGGAGCGGACTTCGCTTCTTTCCAATGAATTCTGTCGCGTGTATTTTGGTCATTTCATTAAACAGTTGTGTGAAGAACCACTCCGTCACTTGTAAGCAAATCTCACTGTTTAGCACCTTGCAAGATTTTGCTTAGTGAAGTGTTTTGATTTTTGTGATTATTGACACCATCATAAGTGTGCAATTGGAAGAAGGCCGAAGGCACTTACTTGAAGGCATGTTGAGAAGGCTGCCTTGAAGCTTGATGATGATGATGATGATAAATGACTAAAATTTGTTTCTTTGAGGGCAAAATACATGTATCGCTTTTTATTTTTTTAAACTGTAAGACAGTTTTTTTACGCAGAACTTCTGAATGAAATAACCATAATACACGCGACTGAATTCATTGCAAAGAAGAGATGTGCCGCTTTAAAATGACACCAAAGTTGTGCTCTGGGATTGGAAGTGTCGGAACTTTCCAGACACCCCTAGTATATTCTCGTCTAACCTGCATCCTATCCTCTGTGTGCACATTTCATTCTCAAATGGCCAGTGTGATACCTACATGTATAGCCGCGTATGTTAGTAGGCTAATATGCATGTAAATGTTAACAGAATGCCGCTTATAGTTAGTATACTGCTGCTATTAAACTGCACCGCTAGCCCCCCCCCCCTCCCCCCGATTCTCTGCACATTTATTAAAGGCAGCCGTTTGTCTTTGTTTTTAATCGATCCGATTATACCATAGTTTGTGTGCTGGGGAAGGCTCTGGTATCGCCAGATTCTCTCTGTGTGTCTGCATCAGTTGCTGTGCTCTGTAATTTATTTGCTGTTTTTTTAATCTTTTGTTTGTCAACTGAAGCTTACACCAGCCAACAACAATCCTACTGGCTCAAGTTAATGACAATAACCCTGCTTATGCTACCCTATTAACTACTACAAAGCCGGCCTAAGTAGTAAAGAATGAAAGATTGTCTTTGTTTGACACATCTGTATACTACATGACAATATAAAATTATTTGCGTCATAATAGTTTCTGTTACACATGCTGTGTGTATTCATAGGCTGCGTTATTAAGTATATTATAATTGAAAAATATCAGCTTGACAACTCCGTCTTTATCTGCTTCATTTTTTGTCAAAAAATAACGATCAGATGGGTCCATGAAAACGTTGATAACTTCAAAAGGTATGAAAAGGGCCAGAGTTAGTTGAGGCCAGACTGGTGACTTTCCCGTTGAAAACGATACCCGTGACAAGTCAGAGTCATTGCAAACAGCTCACTTGTGACTCTAGCGACTCTTTAACGACTCAAACAATCGTAATGCGGCGGTGAGGCAACTGTAGAGTCACGCGCATCACGTGAGTTGCAGAAGAGTCGCGAAAGATACACTCAGATACGCCTCAGATACACTCTACGGCGCCAGTCATTAAACTGGTTTCGTTTCGACAATAAAATGCCTCAAATTGATTCTTAGGCGACTTGTACCGTGACATCTCTTCGTTTTAGAGTCATTTCTTTCCTATTTTATCTGTTACCTGCAACGATACTGTGGCGACACAAGTGACTGGGACGCTTCTTGGCCAAGATACCGTTTCGTAGGGTTTTTACTTTTTGTAGTGTATCGGTTTGTACGAGCGTACTTTGATGATTGATGGAAAGTTTGGAAGGCCACGTTTGGCTGTGTCTTTAGCATCGTCCATGGCGGAACTTCTGCTGGCTAATAAAAACTTCCTCTCTTCCCCAACTTACACTTGGAGCACACAAACTGTCATTGACAGATGAAAAATTTCGAACTCAGCAGGCAGACGTTGCCTTGCTCAAGCGAGCAGCACGTCGATTTTTAAAAACGTCTTTTGCTTGCTTCTTCTGCCTCTGTTATCAGTTTTTCTCTGGGGAAGCTCCTTCGTGGAGCAATGGGTAATGATGGCGATGAAAGCGGTACCTAGGCCCAGAAGCGTCTCAGAACAAAAAAATAGGAAAGAAGTGACTCTTAGAATTTGAGGCATTTTCTGCGACTCTGGGGCCGTAGTGTCGTATCTGAGGTTTTGCTTGAGTCACTGAGTTGCGTCCAAAGCGCATTTGCGTCACTTTATGAATTAGAATCGCATTCATAACAACTTTTCTTGAGTAATAATAAATTAATAATTGATTACACCTGCCCAATGGGCAGATGTGCAACCGACAGCTCAGCCGCAGCTATTGCGCGGCGCATCTGAAGGCTGCGTACGGCTGTTCAGTCCAAGGACTGGGGGGTCGCCACACACACACCCTCAATTACCCCAGCTAATGCTGGCACCCATTTTACAGCTGGGTGAACTGAAGCAACGCAGAGTTAAGTGTCTTGCTCAAGGACACAAATTGTTGCAGAGGGATCGGGAATCGAACCCCCGACCTTCAAGTCGTGAGTCCGACGCCCTAACCACTAGGCTACAACCCCCTCTCATGTTCTTGAGTTATTGTAGTAAAAATTTAGGCGTCAATACCCCTCTTGGACGAATTTTCTCGCGACTCTTACGATTCTAAAACTCACGTGACGCGCTCGTGACTCAACAGTTGCCTTTCCGTTACAATAAAGTCGTTTGAGTCGGAAAAAGTCACAAGAGTCCCCCCCCCCCAGAGTTGATACGCTCGTAGAGTCACTGAGTGACGTGTTTGCGATGGCACTTTTAGCGATTATTGGCACGGTAACGTTGCCTTAACGCGCATCCTGAATGCGCATCAGCTCGCATTCTCTTTGAAAGCCTCCGGAAATTGGCCTGCATTGCGAAGCGCGAGAAAAAAACAAAGAAATTTTTTTTAAAGGAATCTTATGAACCCAAACTTTATAAGGATTAACAAAATTGGATTAAGTTGGCTTATTTATTTATAATATATAACTAATATTATTTAATTGCGATTGTGGATAGGTGTAAAAAATGCGATTTTTTTCAAATTAGAGAAATGCCACTAAATTAGTTATTAATAAACAGTACAGCATAAATGATAAACTTGTCAGCTGGCCGAATAAGGAAGGCTGCATGCTTGCTGGCCTCAGTTACGATCGGTGGCAACCGCGCACACGGCGCACAGCTGCAGAAACTCGTCGGCGCCATCAGTCAGGGCCCGGTCGGCCAGGCCGATCTGCTCCAACACCCGCGGCCTCACCTGGTCAGTCAGCAGGTGGTCGTGCAGCTGGTTGAGCACCTGCTCGCCTGAGTAGCCGTCTAGCAGCAGGTTGCGCACCGCCTCGGTGACTGCGTCAGTTCGGCGCTGGTCAAGGGCGCCAGTCAGGACGGCGAAACGGTCGGGCGGCACCGCGCCGGACATTTCGTGCACCAGGCCGACGGTGAGCTGCTGGCCCGGGCCGGCGTACCTGGCAAGGCGGGTTGGATGAGAAAATGCACGGTTTCGATTCGAATCGGGGGGGGAGCTGAGGTGGCGCCCACTGAAGAATCGGGGGGGAGCTGAGGTGGCGCCCACTGAAGAATCGGGGGGGAGCTGAGATGGCGCCCACTGAAGAATCTGGGGGGATCTGAGGTGGCGCCCACTGAAGAATCGGGGGGGGAGCTGAGTTGGCGCCCACTGAAGAATCTGGGGGGGGGAGCTGAGATGGCGCCCACTGAAGAATCGGGGGGATCTGAGGTGGCGCCCACTGAAGAATCGGGGGGAGCTGAGGTGGCGCCCACTGAAGAATCGGGGGGGGGGAGCTGAGTTGGCGCCCACTGAAGAATCGGGGGGGGAGCTGAGATGGCGCCCACTGAAGAATCTGGGGGGGGGCTGAGGTGGCGCCCACTGAAGAATCGGGGGGGGGAGCTGAGATGGCGCCCACTGAAGAATCTGGGGGGGGGAGCTGAGGTGACGCCCACTGAAGAATCTGGGGGGGGAGCTGAGATGGCGCCCACTGAAGAATCGGGGGGGGGAGCTGAGATGGCGCCCACTGAAGAATTGGGGGGGGAGAACTGAGATGGCGCCCACTGAAGAATCGGGGGGGGAGCTGAGATGGCGCCCACTGAAGAATCGGGGGGGGGAGCTGAGATGGCGCCCACTGAAGAATTGGGGGGGGAGAACTGAGATGGCGCCCACTAAAGAATCGGGAGCTTAGATGGCGCCCACTGAAGAATCGGGGGGAGCTGAGGTGGCGCCCACTGAAGAATCGGGGGGGAGCTGAGATGGCGCCCACTGAAGAATCGGGGGGGGGGAGCTGAGATGGCGCCCACTGAAGAATCGGGGGAGCTGAGGTGGCGCCCACTGAAGAATCGGGGGGGGGAGCTGAGATGGCGCCCACTGAAGAATCTGGGGGGGGGAGCTGAGGTGGCGCCCACTGAAGAATCTGGGGGGGAGCTGAGGTGGCGCCCACTGAAGAATCGGGGGGGGGAGCTGAGGTGGCGCACACTGAAGAATCTGGGGGGGGAGCTGAGGTGGCGCCCACTGAAGAATCGGGGGGGAGCTGAGGTGGCGCCCACTGAAGAATCTGGGGGGGGAGCTGAGGTGGCGCCCACTGAAGAATCGGGGGGGGGAGCTGAGGTGGCGCACACTGAAGAATCTGGGGGGGGAGCTGAGGTGGCGCCCACTGAAGAATCGGGGGGGAGCTGAGGTGGCGTTCTCTGAAGAATCGAGGGGCGGGGAGCTGAGGTGGCGCCCACTGAAGAATCGGGGGGGGGGAGCTGAGATGGCGCCCACTGAAGAATCGGGGGGGAGCTGAGGTGGCGCCCACTGAAGAATCGGGGGGGAGCTGAGGTGGCGCCCTCTGAAGAATCGGGGGGGGGGGAGCTGAGGTGGCGTTCTCTGAAGAATCGAGGGGCGGGGAGCTGAGGTGGCGTTCTCTGAAGAATCAAGGGGGGAGCTGAGATGGCGCCCCCTGAAGAATCGGGGGGATCTGAGGTGGCCCAGCCTCACCTGGCAGCGCTGTGCAAATAAGTGAGCGCCTTGCGCAGGTCGCCGCCGCTGGCGTCAACCAAAGCCCGCAGAAACTCGTCGGTGGCGGTCAGCCGTTCGGCTGAGCAAATCTCGCCGACTCGTTTGAGCAGAGCAGCCTGCGGCAGCGGTTTAAATCTGAACTTGGCGCACCGGCTGCTAATGGGTGGGATGATTCTAGACACATAGTTGCAGATCAGGCAGAACCGGGTGGTCTTGGCGCACACTTCCATTGTGCGGCGGAGGGCTGACTGTGCCGCCGTGGTCATGTTGTCGGCCTCGTCTAGGATGATCAGCTTCAGCGGCGGGCACGCTTTGCCGCTGGGCGGGATAAGAGGGTTGGAGATAAGCCGCATAGGATACTACTTACTGTGCAGCTATGAGTAGCATTTTATGAGTTTTTTAGGCGAAAAGAAAAATCGATAAAAGTCGACTCACTCCGGTCGTTTAGCGTTGGCGGTCAGCTGGGCGAAAGTTTTCACTTTGTCGCGAATGACGCCGATGCCGCGCTCGTCGGAGGCGTTCAGCTCCAATAGGCGATCGCGGAGCAGGTCCGGGCCGAACAGGTCTCTGGGGCATGGGTAGATGGATAGATAGATAAAAAGATAAATAGATAGATAGATAGATGGATAGATAGATAGATGGATACATAGATAGATGGATAGATAGATAGATAGATAGATAGATAGGTAGATAGATACATAGATAGATAGATAGATGGATAGATAGATAGATAGATGGATAGATAGATAGATAAAGATAGATAGATAGATAGATAGATAGATAGATAGATGGATGGATAGATAGATAAAAAGATAGACAGATAAATAGATAGATATATAAATACATAGATAGACAGACACACAGACAGACAGACAGACAGACAAACAGACACACAGACAGCAGTCCCACCTGGCCAGGGCCAGGGCGGCGGAGGTCTTGCCGGTGCCGGGGCTGCCGTAGAACAGCAGGTTTGGCAGGTCGGCTCCCTCGGCCGCGCACTTCTTCAGCACCGCCACCGCCTCCTCCTGGTGCGACACCTCGTCCAGAGTGGCTGGCCGGTACTTCTCCACCCAGGGCGTCGGACGTTTGGTCGACGACGCCGAGCGAGGCTTTGCGTCCGATTTGGAGGCGGCGAAGTTGAGCAGAAAGTTCTCCTGCAACCGAATAGTTTGCGAAAGGATCCAGAGTATTAGAAACAACAGACCCCATCTATTAGACAGGCAATGGACTAACAGACCCCATCTATTAGACAGGAAATAGACTACAAGACCCCATCTATTAGACAGGCAATGGACTAACAGACCCCATCTATTAGACAGGCAATGGACTAACAGACCCCATCTATTAGACAGGCAATGAACTAACAGACCCCATCTATTAGACAGGCAATGAACTAACAGACCCCATCTATTAGACAGGCAATGAACTAACAGACCCCATCTATTAGACAGGCAATGAACTAACAGACCCCATCTATTAGACAGGCAATGGACTAACAGACCCCATCTATTAGACAGGAAATAGACTACCAGACCCCATCTATTAGACAGGAAATAGACTAGCAGATCCCATCTATTAGACAGGAAATAGACTAGCAGATCCCATCTATTAGACAGGAAATAGACTACAAGACCCCATCTATTAGACAGACAATGGACTAACAGACCCCATCTATTAGACAGACAATGGACTAACAGACCCCATCTATTAGACAGACAATGAACTAACAGACCCCATCTATTAGACAGGCAATGGACTAACAGACCCCATCTATTAGACAGGCAATGAACTAACAGACCCCATCTATTAGACAGGAAATAGACTACCAGACCCCATCTATTAGACAGGAAATAGACTAGCAGACCCCATCTATTAGACAGGAAATAGACTACCAGACCCCATCTATTAGACAGGAAATAGACTAGCAGATCCCATCTATTAGACAGGAAGTAGACTAGCAGATCCCATCTATTAGACAGGAAATAGACTACCAGACCCCATCTATTAGACAGGAAATAGACTAGCAGACCCTATCTACTGGACTAGAAAATCATGACTTATCTATTCGTGCAAAAATAATTTAATATCGAAGTCGCACAGCATAACATATATAAATATTGAATAGAATTAGTGACTTCGAATATAGCAATCGGGTGCCTCACAAAATTATTGGCATAACAGGAATTTTTGAATCAGTTAAATACGGTTTAATGACGTCACGAATTTTCTAATTTCAAATCAATAAACGAATTTCAGAAAAAATTAAACTTTTAGAAGAGCTAACTAAACTAATAGAGTGGGAGCTATTTAGTGGCGAATAATGTAAGGGGCGCTGATTGTGAAAATGATAAAAGTAAAAAGACAAATCGAACAAGGACGCGAATTTAGCAAGATTTAATTTAAAAATTACCGGAATTGTCAACAAATGAAAGATTTTTTGATTTTTATAGATGATTAAAATACAAGCTTACTCACGGGTCACAATTGATTTCTTATAATAATAATGACTATTTACGGCAATAGGAGTTTTACGAGAGTAAGAGAGGATTATAGTTCATTAAAACTGAATGGGAATCGAATGGGAACAAAAAATCAAATCGAAATTAAATGTCAAAAAGGGTCAAAGGTCACACAGGGTCAGGGGTCAAAGAAGATCAAAGGAAGACCAAACAAGCCCAAAGGTCAAACGTGGTCGAATTTCAAACAAGGTCAAAGGTCAAGCGAAGACCAAATGGCAAAATGGCGAAA
The DNA here is from genome assembly GCA_002269645.1 of Macrostomum lignano. Lineage (NCBI taxonomy): Eukaryota > Metazoa > Platyhelminthes > Macrostomidae > Macrostomum > Macrostomum lignano. The sequence continues at coordinate 91,086 of NIVC01002307.1, forward strand.
AAATCAAACGAGACCAAAGGTCAAAGGTCAAACAAGGTCACTTTACGCTAGCTAGGCCAGCCAATCAAATCTGGCCGACCTCGTGCAGGTAGGCGGCCATCAGCTTAGTACCCTGGATGTAATTCCTCTTGGACAGTTTCTCATTCTGGCTGTGAGCTCCGTCGTCAGCTTGGCCCATGGGCAGCAGCAGCACATTCTTGCCCGTGCTCTCCTGCAGGCTAAGCGTCACCGGGATGCTGCCACCCTCCCTAGTCATGTCCGGCTCAACTCCGTACACAGTTTTCGTAGCCTTGGCGGCGGCCTGAAAGTGCGGATGCTGGAAATCGCTGAACCAGTGCCGGCCCCCATGCTGAGGAATGATGCGGCACTGGTTGGGGCTGCCCCGCTCCCGGAACAGCCGTTCGCAATAGGCCACCACTTTGGCGTTGACCTCATCCGGCGTCTGGTTGGGCACGATTCGAATGCTGAACTTGCCAATCACTCGGCGGGGTATCACCGTCTTGGCGCCTTCGCCGTAGAAAGCGCCCTCGATGCCGTGGACGCTGAGCGAGGGGAAACGCCAGCGGTGCTGCAGCGTCTTGGCCTGGAAATTGAAAGGCGTGGCGAATGAACTCTAGAGCGGCTTACTTATGGCGGGAGGCGGCGCCCACTGAAGACTCTGAGGAGGTGGCGCCCACTGAAGACTCTGAGGAGGTGGCGCCCACTGAAGACTCTGAGGAGGTGGCGCCCACTGAAGTCTTTTTGGGAGGTGGTGCCCACTGAAGACTCTGACGAGGTGGCGCGCACTGAAGACTCTGACAAGGTGGCGCCCACTGAAGACTCTGAGGAGGTGGCGCCCACTGAAGGCTTGGAGGTGGCGCCCACTGAAGGCTTGGAGGTGGCGCCCACTGAAGGCTTGGAGGTGGCGCCCACCAAAGGCTTGGAGGTGGCGCCCACCAAAGGCTTGGAGGTGGCGCCCACTGAAGACCCGGTGGGAGGAGATGACGACTGGGTAAGCCAGTTAGGGGCTATAACTCGATGAAGACCCCCTACTCACCTTAGAAGCGTGCAGCAGGCCGTGGAGGCCATTGTCAGCCTTGAACTCATCAACACTGAAGTCCATCTTATCGTAGAGAGCCTCCTCCTCAGGGGCGATTCTTAATGGATGATTGAGGGGGCGATTCTTAATTGAGGGGGCGATTCTTAATTGAGGGGGCGATTCTTAATTGAGGGGGCGATTCTTAATTGAGGGGGCGATTCTTGGTGGATGATTGAGGGGCGATTCTTGGTGGATGATTGAGGGGCGATTCTTAATGGATGATTGAGGGTCGATTATTAATGGATGATTGAGGGGGCGATTCTTGGTGGATGATTTAGGGGGCGATTCTTAATGGATGATTGAGGGTCGATTATTAATGGATGATTGAGAGGGGCGATTTTAATGGATGATTGAGGGGCGATTCTTAATGGATGATTGAGGGGCGATTATTAATGGATGATTGAGGGGCGATTCTTTGGGGATGCTCAAGGGGGCACTTAGGCGATTATGAGTTGAAAGGCGATTTTCAGGTAACGCTTGAGGGCGATTCACAGAAGAATTGATCAATTGACGATTATACGAAAATACAAAATTTCCGACTTCACTCTCAACTCAAAGGGGGGGGGCATTTTTAAATCGCTAACACTAAAAAGCGAACCTCTTTGTAAGCCTCGACGGCATTGAGCCAGCCCAGCACTGGCCCCTTGTCGTCGCTGGAGCCTCGGCCGTAGAGGTTCCCATTGCGCTCGGTGAGCTCGAACGGCTCAGTGTCCCAGCCGTCCTCTTTGGCAGCCGGTTGAACGTCCAGATGGCCGTAGATGAGCAACGTCTTCTTCTTGTCGCTGTTGGCGTTGCTGGGCAGATCCGCCAGTAGGCAGGGCGGCAGCTGCAGCTTGGTGCCGTCCGTTAGTTTCTAGGAATGGATACAAGTTGTAGAAAACTCAGATTTGAACTCCTTTGTAGCTAATCAGATTATCTTCACTTTAACTTATCGATTCCACCAGTTTCACGATTCTAAACTCCGGATTTCCCGATCCTAAACCCCGAATTTCCCGATCCTAAACCCCGAGTTTCCCGATCCTAAACCCCGAATTTCCCGATCCTAAACCCCGAATTTCCCGATCCTAAACCCCGAGTTTCCCGATCCTAAACTCCGGATTTCCCGATCCTAAACCCCGAATTTCCCGATCCTAAACCCCGAATTTCCCGATCCTAAACCCCGAATTTCCCGATCCTAAACCCCGAGTTTCCCGATCCTAAACTCCGAGTTTCCCGATCCTAAACCCCGAGTTTCCCGATCCTAAACCCCGAATTTCCCGATCCTAAACTCCGGATTCCCCGATTCTTAACTCCGGATTCCCCGATTCCAAACTCTGGATCCCCGATTCGAAACTCCGAATCCCCGAATTCCAAACTCCGGATTCCCCAATTCCAAACTCCGGGGGAACTTTAACCTTGCCGCTTACCTGTTCGCCCAAAGGCGCCAATCGAACGGAGGCGCCCAGCGACTTCAGCTCATCAGCGGCCCGTTCCACCATGCGAACAACTTCGCCGCGATGATCTGGCCAGGCGCTGACTGACCTGACAGCGACAGCGTCGCGCAGTCGGTCGATGTAGCGCGACTGGTTGGCGTCGATGCGGCTGAATATGCGCTGCAGGTCGGCGTTAGCTGACATTTTGATAACGGAATTGAAGCATGCATGCAGTTGTGCCGGGTGTCGGGCTTCTATAGGATTAGTAAGCATGTGTTTGATGTGACGGATAGCGAGAGAAAAGAGAATTACGCCCTAATGATGCTTGGAGACTATTTTTTGGGTGCATACTATCTAATTGGTTTTCTTTAGATTCGCTTTTTGATAACCATAATGTCAGAGAAATTTACATTAGCAAAATTTAATAGAAAAAATACAGAACATCTAAGTGAAGTCAACATATTCCCCTTCGTTATGCGAAATTCAAAGTGAAAAAACGTAGAGACTTTTTTCGTATGGACAAAAACGTATGGACAAACGTCAGCACAACTAGGCTTAAGAGGGACTGAGGGAATAATCCAAGAGTCAATAGCTAGCCCAGGCTTGAATGAAGAAAACTGTCTGTAGTCACACAGGATACATGTAGGTAGGATTAGTTCTGACCTGAGCGGATTAAGACGCGAGCAATAGAAGCAAATCCAGCAACAGCTGGTAGGATAGGCTGTTTTCTCGGACCCACGTGGCGAGTAACACAACAAGCCCCGATGAGCAGCAGCGATGATGTGGCAAGATTACAAGCTCTAGACCAAAATAGCATAAATAGGACTGTACCACCGAGCCGAAAACATCCTACAACTCAAACACTCAAACGGTATATTGTCTCCGAGTGGAAAATACTAAGAATTCAATCAACATCCAGTCGATACCATGCAGCAACTGACCGCGATCCTGCTACTCGTCCTGTACGCATCGGCCCCGGCTGCAGCAATGCGAGACAAGGAGGAGGAAGAGCCCAAGCCCACCTACAAGGTCACGGAGGAGGTCTGGTTCGAGGTTGAAATCAAAGATCTGGACGGACCGGGCGACGATTTTACTGGCAAGTTTACAATTGGTGTGTTCGGCGAGGACGCACCGGCCACTGCGATGAACTTTGTTGCCTTGGCTAAGGGTTGGCGATCGGCCAAGGGCGACGTGCTGCACTACAAGGGCACGCCTGTGCACCGGGTTGTGCCGGACTTTGTAGTCCAGATGGGCGACGTGACCCGCAAAGACGGCACCGGCGGCGCCAGCATCTTCGGCAAGTCGTTCAACGACGAGCCGTTCATCTTGTCGCATCGAAGCCCTGGCTGGGTTGCCATGGCGAATCACGGCCCGGACACCAACGGCTCCCAGTTCTACATCACCCTAACCAAGGCTCGCTGGCTAGACAAGCATCACGTAGTGTTCGGCAAAATCCTCCGCGGTTTTGACGTCGTCAACACCATCGGCGAGGTGCCAACCAATTCGAAGAATGCCCAACCGAAGCGCAAGATACGCATCATTGACTGCGGCGTTGTCAGCATCAAGAAGCCGTACGTGCTGAGCAAGGACGAACTTGACGCCACAACTGACATAATGAGCCGAAGCGAATAACTATCTAACAGGCATTGCAGCAGACAAGCTGTCAATCTTAATAATCTTTTAATTGCATATCCAGTCATTAGCAACTCTCATACAACGATACGTGCACACATCGCTAAACTTTGTTGCCTTAACCAACTAACAGTTAAATAAACCTAGCATAATAATAGTCAAAAGCATCTTTGGACTACAAAAAATGACTTAAAGACAAAAGCAGGTTTCAATTCTAAGCATTATATTAAACTATAATAATGACAATAACAAAGAAAGCAAATTTCAGAACGGCATTAATGCATCATTAAGGAGTGCGCCGCCTCCGAAAACAGGCAAAATTGAATATTTATTGAATAAATGTAAGCAAAAACAGCAAATTCAAAGGCTAACTAATAAATAAATAGTGATAGGAACATTATGAGGACTGAAATCTATAACAAAACCAGAGTATGTAAATCTCTTTGACAAAGTTTCATATGGAACGCTGTGTTTTCAGAAAACAATATGATTAAATTTTACTAATAATAGATAACCAAGCCAATGCTTGGAATGAAAAGCTGAATAATGCACCTTTTGCAGCCTACTTAATCCTCATCGCATTGAATAAGATGCCAATCAAGGACAAAAAGTTGAAGCCGATTATTAATGCCTCGGTCACCGCGTCTTTTTCGTCTATCATGGCACAAGTTGTGAGTTCAACTTCATGTCTCTCTTTTTTTTACATTGCTACTTATTTTTCATGATGCACCCAGGATCAACTATGCTGCAAAAATGTATTGTAAACTGCTACACACCGAATATAATCTATAACAATGTTTTCATAGACATCTGAAAACACACTGCACAATTTATATAGTGTAATTATGAAAAAAACCGGAGATTAAAACACGCTTGTTAATATTTGGCTAAAAGCAACAAATTAAAAATTCAGATGGTTAATTCAAAGCCAGTTCAACATAAGCAGGTTACAATTATTGTAATGCATTGTTATTACGCTCGTAAATGGCAATAGCCTTACTGTAGCAGTTTGCCTTTTTAATCCACAGGTTTAGCCGGGCAAGAGCTGTGCTTGGTCATGGCGAACAGTGAGATGGCGACGACTGTGTATAGTAAAAATGCCAGGTTAAAATTAAACATAAGAGTCTAATATTACTAATTTGATATAATTAGATCAGAGAGGACCCTGATTAGATTCCTAATTTTTGCTAAATTAGCAAACGCAAGACGAAACAGGAGTAAATATTATTATAATGCAATAGAAATCAAGTTAACAGATAGATTACAGGAACCGATAACAACAGACAGGTGACAAGTGATATAGGGTTACATTACCGAGATAGGAGGTTTTCATTTTGTCAGCACACAAATTGTTTTTGATAGAATGGAGACTCAATGTTCAGCTTTTTATATGATATGCCTTTCATATAGCTCTATTCATTAAACTTTTCGTTGAGAAAAAATAGGATTCTACAATATGATTGTTTAACACCCTACGCACAGCTCCACTCATTGGTTTTATGAATCTATTTTATCATTCTTAGCTTAATGACTGGGTAACAAAATGGTGTAACTGATGATAAAATTGTACTGAAAAAAAACTAAAACCTCCTATCTCGGTAATGTATTTTTTCTCGGTAAAACCGGCCTCCTAAAATTTTCCTAGAAACGTAGATTCTCGTCCTTCGGCTTAATTAGTCCTTGACAGTAAATTGCTGACTGGCTAAGCTTTTCAATACAAAAAGCCTATTATTAAAAAGGCACAATTGACACATAGTTTTTAAAAAATGAAAGTTCCGACAAGCGATATGGAATAGTTTCAACTAATTTATAAGATTGTTGGTTTTGAAATTCGCCCCCAAAAGATTGGAAATCGAATGATTTTTTAGCAAGACAGCGTTCCATGCTGTTTGGCCAGCCGTTCAACTCAGTGCAGGCCGCCGCGCATTCTGACGTAGTTCTTCAATAACGAGCCGAAATCGTTGGACGACGAGGACAAGGAGGGACCGCCGCCGCCGCCGAGGCTGCCGCCAGAAGCAGCGCCGCTGACGCCAGGGCTGCCAGACTTTTTGGCCGCACCCGACGCCTCAATTAGCAGGTCCTCAACTGGGCCAGATTCGGCTTCTACGCTGGGTAGAGAGTCTGAAAATTAATTTCACAGCTTTACTAGCATTTCTACTTGTAAGTAGGCTATAGTGACGATTCGCATCGCTTCTTAAAGCTACCATCGTGAGCAACCACAGATACAGGCACAGCGGAACAGAATAGGAAGACAGAGAGGGCAGCTGCTCCTTAGTATTGGGATAGGAAGGTCCTGACCCCTGACATTTGAGATTATTGCTTTACTCGATCTCTCCTGCGGCGCTTAGACTTCTCTTTGCGAGATCACAGAAATCTCTTCTGTGGCGCCAAAATCGCTCCTGTGGCGCCAAAATCTTTCCTGCGGCGCTAAAATCTCTCATGCGGCGCAAAAATGTCTCCTGTGGCGATAAAATCTCTCCTGCGGCGTTAAGATTTCTCTTTGCGGCGCTAAAATCTCTCCTGCGGCGCAAAAATGTCTCCTGTGGCGATAAAATCTCTCCTGCGGCGTTAAGATTTCTCTTTGCGGCGCTAAAATCTCTCCTGCGGCGCAAAAATGTCTCCTGTGGCGATAAAATCTCTCCTGCGGCGTTAAGATTTCTCTTTGCGGCGCTAAAATCTCTCCTGCGGCGCAAAAATGTCTCCTGTGGCGATAAAATCTCTCCTGCGGCGTTAAGATTTCTCTTTGCGGCGCTAAAATCTTTCCCGCTGATTTACATTAGTCACACCGTAGTTAAGAGAAAGAAACTAGTAATTCGCATTTCATATACCGAAAAAGAAACTAGGTAATAATAAGTAGAACCTTTCTTGTTTTTCTATCTTTAGCTTCAAAGAAAACATTTTCAAAGAACTATTCAAAACAAGCTGTAAACGCAGAAGCACAAGCTATAGTTACAGGCCTAACGTAGCAGTTTAAGAAAGAGCAGACCATATAGAATTGTTATTTTATTTTCTATACAGACAGACAGCTAAGCAGGACACACCTCCCTCAATTGCGGCGGCGCAAGCTCAAAGTAGCACGGTCAGAATGTACACTGCGCGCACAGGGTCAAAGCTTGTTTTATTAACCTCCGCTTTCCCTCTCTTACCCAAGTCTGTGTACTGCTGACCCCTTAGATACTGCCATCGGCCGCCGAAGCCAACGTTTAACTGGCGAAACTCAGTCGCTTTTCGTAGGTCTGCAAGTGGCAACGGGAGGCGAATATGGATAAACTAAACTGTACGCACAGTACGATGCACTCAGCTCAGTGTGCCCGCGCAGTTCTAATAAGAATTGAGAGCGGAATGGAGCAGATCCTTCAGGTGGAATGGGGGGAATTCTATGCGGAATGGAGCAGATCCTTCAGGTGGAATGGGGGGAATTCTATGCGGAATGGAGCAGATCCTTCAGGTGGAATAGGGGGAATTCTATGCGGAATGGATCCGATCCTTCGGGAGGAATAGGGGGAATTCTATGCGGAATGGATCCGATCCTTCAGGAGGAATAGGGGGAATTCTATGCGGAATGGATCCGATCCTTCAGAGGGAATAGGAGGAGAATCAGATGCAGATATAAATCAGATTGACAAGCTCACAGTCGTAGGCGGCATAGGCGTCCCTCCTGTGCAGGAAGTACACGAACGCGTAGCTGTCTAAATGCCGATGAAATCGTGTCTTAACAGAAATCTCTCTAATTGGACCTAAGCCGCGGCCTTTAAATATATTATGCAACTCTTTCTCTGGATCAGTCCACTCCTTTGGCAGGTGGCCGATAAATAGAATCCGGCGCTGCTGCACCTCCTCTTCGTCGCCGCTGTTGGGAGATAAGAACGAGGTGGGATAGATTTAGGTTTAGAATTAGATTTAGGTTTAGGTTTAGTTCGGATTTGCTTAATAGGGATGAAGTAACAAAGGAACCGGGCCGGACACAAACATGAAGAGGGGCACAGTGGAGTGGATACAAGCACACCAAAGACAGAGTGAAGTGGATACAAGCACACCAAAGACACAGTGGAGTGGATACAAGCACACCAAAGCCACAGTGGAGTGGATACAAGCACACCAAAGACACAGTGGAGTGGATACAAGCACACCAAAGACACAGTGGAGTGGATACAAGCACACCAAAGACACAGTGGAGTGGATACAAGCACACCAAAGACACAGTGGAGTGGATACAAGCACACCAAAGACACAGTGGAGTGGATACAAGCACACCAAAGACACAGTGGAGTGGATACAAGCACACCAAAGACACAGTGGAGTGGATACAAGCACACCAAAGACACAGTGGAGTGGATACAAGCACACCAAAGACACAGTGGAGTGGATACAAGCACACCAAAGACACAGTGGAGTGGATACAAGCACACCAAAGACACAGTGGAGTGGATACAAGCACACCAAAGACACAGTGGAGTGGATACAAGCACACCAAAGACACAGTGGAGTGGATACAAGCACACCAAAGACACAGTGGAGTGGATACAAGCACACCAAAGACACAGTGGAGTGGATACAAGCACACCAAAGACACAGTGGAGTGGATACAAGCACACCAAAGACACAGTGGAGTGGATACAAGCACACCAACGACAGAGTGGAGTGGATACAAGCACACCAAAGCCACAGTGGAGTGGATACAAGCACACCAAAGACACAGTGGAGTGGATACAAGCACACCAAAGACACAGTGGAGTGGATACAAGCACACCAAAGACACAGTGGAGTGGATACACACACAAAAGGAAGGGCGGATACAAGCACACCAAAGCCACAGTGGAGTGGATACACACACAAAAGGAAGGGCGGATACAAGCTTACAGAGGCGCTTTGTTTAATCTTAGAGGATTAGGAAGCAATCAAATTATAAATAGATTAATAGAAAACAGATTTAATAAAATGCAAGCACACTAAATCCGAACTCAGTGCTCTTAGGCCATCTCTAAAAGATCGTTCGTGACTAATCCTTTTGGACAGGATTTTATATCTAGCTACAATATTCAAAGCCAAAAGCACACTTACTGAATAGGGTAATCCCGTTTAAAGATTGAGCTAGCGCTATTCTGCTCATCATTGGCGGCCGTCTCGGCGCAATCCTTCTCTGCTACCTCCTCTAGCCGCTGTTTCGCCTGTCCGCTATCCCACAGTGTGGAGTTGGTGAACTCCTGGGCATAGCCGGGCAGGCGGGAACAGGTGCCAGCTTCCGGCGCTTCTTCCCGCGTTGCGGACGCGGACAGGCAATCATTGGCGCCGTTGGACCTGGCTATGGCCTGGTGCACCAGCACGGGCTTGTCGTTGCACGGTACAACCTTTGAGCCTGTGCTAAGAGTAGTCAGATAGCTTGGCACCTTGTCTAACACGTTAGCAGATGTGCAGCTGGACTCAGCGGAGGCTTGATTGCCATTGCCAGCAAGGCGTTCAGCAAGGCGTTCATTGCCAGCCGAGGCGCGAACATTCTTACTCGAAGAAGAAGTTCTCTTCTTCTTTCGCGAGTTGCTAGGAAGCGTTGAGGAAGATGAGGAGGAGGAGGCGGTTAGCGGTTGTTGCTGCTTGTTTGAGGAAGGCCTGCGCCGCTTTGCCGGCGGCTCTTTGAAGCTCAAAAACGTTGATGAAGCCGGACGGGAGTCTGCAACAAACATTGCTTCATCTTCCGCCTGAAGCGATGGCGGCGTCGAATCCACCGCCGACTCGGTCGGACCGTCGTCAAGGACGAAATCTCCGGGGAAGAGCTCCGGATGCGTGGGCGGATCCCACATGGTGTCTAGGTCTAAAATGTTGTTTTCAGCTAAGAGATTAAGATCAATCTCTGTTAATGTATTGAGGCAATAAGCAGTTGTCAAACGCGGCTTGCCCCTTAAGTAACTTAATTACATAGCAAATCTTTGATGCCAAAACAGAGATGCATCAACACAGGCTGAAGGCTCATGTAAAGAAAATGTGCTCAATTTTTATGCTGATGTTCAAGCGTGCTTAATCAGAAAAATTCTTAGTACTGGAGAATTCTTACTTCTATTTAACTTAGATGGATCTGGTCAGGGAAGTTAGCCAGCCAGAGGTTTGTCTATAAATAATTTTGAGAAGCTATTGCATATACTATAAACTAGTGATTGTTTTTTTATAAATTAAACTTGCTTCCTAAACTAGTGTCCATTCAGACTTTACTATACACGTTAGTTAGCAAATTTCTGGCAGGCAAATTCTGGCTGGTTAACAACTGACTAACTAACATTTCTATCCTTAATGGTGCAATGTTGAGCCCTGAGTCTTTTGGCTAAAAAGCTCATTAAAAAACCCCGAATAGGTTGATTGCTTACCACAAGACACTATTCCATCAGTGCATTGCCTGTCAATCAAATTAATTGGACAACCAATTGTTGATTGATCAAACAATACATTTGGCAACAGATCTTGACTGCCGTGACTACTACTGCTGTGGCTACTGCTGCTGCCACTATGGTGATCGAAATTCATCTGAAATTGGTCAATTTAGTATAGAAATAAAATGGGGAAATTCATTTTTTGCATAGCTAGTAATTGGTAACAGCATGCAATCATAAATAAAACCATTTGCTAAAATATTTGGATTTGCAACCTAGTTGATGAAAACTTGTAATTTGCCTCCAAATTTTTCTAATAGGTTTTAAAATGATTTGTCTAACATTAGCTAAAGCACATTGCTAAAATATTTAAAGTATTTTCTCTCCATGGACAAATTTTCTAACATTATGTAATACATGGTATACATAGTCAATTTCTAGATTCCTACAATCTGGTTTGCAGAATTTTTCTGTCCAACATCAGTTGTGCAAAAAGTGCAAACAGTTTTGCACATTTGTCAGCACTATTGATTTACTATATTTCAATTTTTCCTTATCCACTTGAAACCAATTTAGCTTCACATTGTACCAACCAATACAATGCAGTTGGTATTGTGTGCAGCAATCTTGTTTGCACATGTAGAAATCATTATTAAGTCCAGCAATCAATTTAGTTATTATTTCTGATCGAACAGTGCAAGTCTCATGAAAATCGGTCCAGCCATTTTTTCTCTAATCGATTGCGTACAAACAAACAAACAAGCAAGATTTTCATTTTTAGTATATTGGATATGATGTAATTCATACCTTTAAAACTTAATGACTACCATTGCTGGCATGTTGTAGCATTCAATGGATTCAAGGGTTGCATTCAATGGACTTAGCACTTTCTATGATCTATTCAACTCATATCTCAAAATGGCTATGTTACTCAATAGTCACTACTTTATTTTGCACTGAAAATTTACTCTTATGATTTAATATGGCTGAGCAAGTCCATAGAAACAGAATGACAAATACTGATTGGCAATGATTAGTTGATGCCTTTGAAGCTAGCAATGACTAGGTGCTAGGCTAGCTAATGTCCTTAAATATCAAGAATTCCACTGCAAGATCAATCAGCACTACCTAGGTTTGAGAACCATCCAAATGGTAGCCTTGTAAAAGTTATAATGCATCTAACCTTGTATCCATGCTTAATACCAAAAATGGTATCAGGATAAGGTTAGGTTTAGGGTTAGTATAGCATGTCAATCTGGATTTTAAAGTGTAGATTTTTTAAATTATGCTTCTGGTCTTAGCATATAATGTCACAATATAATTATATTATGCTCCTAGCCTCAAATATCTAATAGTTATTACTACATGCTAATAGACAATTTATGATTGAGGATATAAAGGAAACTAGTAGATATCAACTAGAAAATAACAAAAATCAAAAAATGGATCTTGTATTGCTATTTCTATTAGACCAAACTTTTTGCTCAGCATGCTTTCAAGCAACTTCTTGCCTATCAAGGAAGACAACACAGAATGTTGCTGGCAGTGTGCTTAAGTATAAACCCTACCGCACAATGAATTTTTTTTTTCTTTCTTCTTTAGAAGCTTTATATGCTCACATTGTAAATCTTCCAACTCTTTATCCATCGACTGTATATTTTTCTGTGCTTCCTCTTGTAATATCTGGCTTTTCTTACTTTCAGTAATCTTGCACTCTATTTCACCAGCTTTCCCTTATACTATAACACTTTTTCAACATTGCAAAATGTCTTGCTGGCTTTTTCTTTAGTCTGTTTTATTACAAATAACATCTAACATGAAAAACATACAAAAAGCATCTAAAAATGCAGAAAAGCGGTTAAAATGTGGTTATAATTTAGGCATGAATTTTTTACATTTTTAGATTTGCCCTGAACTTCATTAATTGCACATTTGTGCCATATTGTCTCATTTTCTAGCATGATGCAAATTTGCGCCAGAGTGGGAACACTGCATGCAAAGATTCTAATCCAAGTAAGCAGAACTGCTTTAGATATCATTACTATTTAGAAGTGTCAAAACTGGTGTGGCCATTTGTGCCACTATATACCTATGATTTGCCAAAATATTAGGTTGCCAAAATGTTATATAGCTAGACTAGACAATTCAAAACTACAATAAAAAGGCTATCAACAAAGGACTTACTTAATATAGTTTAAGTATATATATTTAATTTAAACATAATATATAACTTATAAGGGCCTAAGCCTAATTGAACAAAATAAGAAAGTTATAAAGCAAAACTGTTTTGCCAAATTTTACTAAAGTTTGTTTTGTTTTGTTTTGTATTTTGACAGTTTGTTAAATTTTATTAAAACAAAACTTTGCTACATTTCAATTCAAGCAAGGACAAAAATGAGTGGATTTAATATCTAATGCTATATGCCTATATAATTATAACATTTAACTTTGTTGAGCCAATTTTAATGATCCAGAACTTTTTGAAATCAGGAAAAGTCACAAAGTGTAGGCCTACTGTACATTAGACTTAGAGTTGTAAAAATTCATAAGCCTAACTTTTATTTAATTCAAAAACCTTACAAGCATCCCTAATATTGGCGCCCTCTAAAATGTTTCCGCCTGTGTGCTGTGCAGGCCTACTGTATACTAATTAATTATTGTAATTAATTAGGCTAGGACTTTAGGACCTATTAGTATTTAACATTTAAGACTAATTCCCAGGTTAAGATTCCTTATTCTTTCTGTCGATGTACAGGGTGAATTTTTAATCCTCGGCTATCCATAGTTGACGGCAACGGATAAATGTTGCGGATAAATATGAGAGTACCTCAGACTTAGACCCTACAGTTACCGGACCAATCGAGGGGCCCCGAGGAGCTAGCTCATCACAGCTCCGCGCGCGCGCACTCATATATATAGGGCCCTTTCATATTGCTTGTTCTGGTTCCAGAATCAGAACCAATTTGTGAAGTATAACTTTTTGTCTCCATAACTAGAGGGAGATACGTGCTATAAAGTTTTTATTATTGAATGACAATCGCCAAGAAGAAAGTGAAAAATTGTTTCAAGTAAGGTTGTTAAGGCAGTCAAACATTCAACAGATTTAAATAGTTATACTGCTGTTTTTCTTGGAAGATCCGAACTGATTCTGATTCTGGAATTGGTAATATGAAAAGCCTCATAGAGAAGTCATTTCATATTTTATCATTAATAAGGTTATTTTTTAAACAAAATTTCAAACTATCTTATTCATTTTATTGTTCACAGTCTCATTTTAAGAAAGTAAGTTATTATAAAAACGTAGGGCTGACTTACCGAATTTTCTTTATTTCTGTATAAAAAGTATGTCTTTATTGACACCAGCGATATTGAATTATTTTAATACTGACATAATTTCTTTAAATGCGGACCGGTAGCATGAGAAGATACTTCAATTCAATATTTTTTGCTCCCGTTGGCGTTATTTGATATTTATAGTTATGATATCATTGAATGTATTATTATTTAAGCATCTTATCGATAGAAACATCAAGCCACTGTAGTATTTTTCTTACATTTAAAATGTTGTTGTCAGTGGGAAGGTAACTACACTATAATTCCTAAAACACAACACAAATTACCTAATCAATCAATTCTTATCTTAGCAATGTACATTCTGAACTATCTTACCCATTGGCTTGTAATTTATTATATTTTGATTATTACTTTTTTGATTTATTTATATAGGGCTTCTATCTATTTAGAAATTACATTTTAAATTTAAACTAAATCCAATGATGTTTTCTCTACCATTGTTGGCTAATATTTCAAGTTTTGGCATTTGCTATGCATATTTTTTCCTAACAGAAATTGATAACCTAATCATTTCTTAAATTCAGCTTTACTTGTCTCTGTTTATTTATTCTATTTTCTCCCTTTGTTTAGTTCAATCCTATTATTCCCTTTCTCTCTTTCCTTTTTTCTGATTGGCTGCTAAAATATAAACTCAAATTTATATCTAGTTATCTTAGTATTTTCTTTATGTGGCACCTAATCTAAAAACGAACCCAAAAAGATACTTGGGCTGTCACTTTTGTCATTGGAGTTGGTGCTAGTGACATATTCACATTTCTATTGGCAATGCTATCAGTCTTGTCTTTAGAGTTAGTGTCAGTAGTCTATCTTGCTAATCTCTCTTGCAAATTTACTCAGTTCCATTATTTCTTGTTAGTCTCTAGTCTCATTCATTCTTTCTATCAATTTATCACTTCATATCTCATTCACATATTCAATTGACAATATTTTTGTTTATTTCTATACTATACTAGCCATCAACAATTAAAAATAGTGTATTTTAGAAAGAAAAAATATATCATTCAGTTTATCATTACAACAATTTATTCACTAAAATTTAACAAAACTCTATCCTATATTTTTTCTATCATTTTGTCAACCATTGATTTTTTAATTCACTTTTTAATTTGATTCTATTTAATTTTAATTCAAATTTCAATTGGTATTCATAAATTCATAGATCTATGAAAGTGTTGAAACTTTCTTAGTCATTTTTGTGGTTCACTTTCACTGGGCTATATTTATTGTTTTCTTTCTCTGTGTGTCCAGTAGAGGTCGGACGGGATTGAAATCTTTGGGCGGGATCGGGATCGGGAATAATTTTTTTCTTGGGATTGGGATCGGTATTCGGGAATCGGGATCAGGTCTTTTAGTGTATTTTCCATGTAAAGTTAAACAAAATTGAGAAAAGATTGTCAAGATCAAGAAGTAAAACACAACGAAATTGATATGAAGTTTTGTAACCAACAAAGTAAATAATGTAACAAGTACAAGTTAAAGCAAAATACCTTCAAGTAATCACTAATTCTATAAATTATTAATCGAAAGACCTGTTCCTGAATCTCGAGTTTTTTAGGGTTGGGATTCTGGTCCCGCGGGAATTCAATTTTCTTCGGGATCCCGAGATTTCGGGATCGGGATTGGGATCCCGTCCGACCTCTAGTGTCCAGTTCAATCTTGTTATTCCTCTCTCTCTCCCTTGTTGCCAAAGGGCAAATGACACAAGCAGGGTATTCTGTCTATAATTTTTTCCTTAGCTCATTTTTACTTTTCATTATTTTATAGTTGTATTTCATTAGAAAAATATTGAATGTTTAGTTATCACCTTTTGTTTGTAAATTAAAAATGTCTTAATATATATTAGTCATAATCTTGAGTCAAAGATTTGCAAAAATTTTGTCATAAGCCTTTACAACATATTTTGCCTTAGTTTTTCTAAGGCTAAGTTTATATGATTAGGTAGTGCCACATGGGATCACATAAGAATTGTATTGATTGAAACAATAAAGGTTGTTTTCAGTGTATATGTCAAGTGTCAATTTTCGATTTACAAAGCTATTGGTTTTTATTACTTACTAGTCCATCACCATTTTTTTAATTTTGATTTGTGTTTTTCCTTTCCAGGCTTTCTTCCAATAAATTTGGTGAAGCCAAACAGTCTAGCCCAGAACATGATGGAAACTGAAGAGACCAAGTAAGCATTTATAATCTGTGTTTATATTTGTTTCTAAAAGAATTCACCTAAAGTGTTCAAAAAGCACAGTACCTACTCTACCCATTTTAGCTCTTTTGGTAAGATCGTGAAGATCTCAAAAATCAGCGACTCTGTGGTTAACCCGGAGCCGATGAAAATTGACGAAAGCGTCCTGCTGGATGACTTTCTCAGCCCGCGCCGTCTGGTGAGTATATTTTGCTGCAATTCAATTTATTAATGATCAGTATTTTATCATTTACCAATCTCTGAATGATGACGGTGAACCAAGCTAGCTGGCGTGTTGATGTTCGCTCGGCGGCTCTAGGCACCCTGGTGCTACGCCTTCGGAGACATCGTCTTCGAGGCGATTTTTAACTCGCCCATCAGTCCATCCCGCTGACTCCTGAGCACACAAGCGCGCCAATACTGTACGCTGGCACGCACTCACACACACGCTCACACAGGGTGTACAGTGGCCCTGACCTTCTAATCGTCAGGCATGTACACTCTCTGTGCCCTGGGAGCTGGTCCTCGTGGCTGTGAATTGCTCGACAACCTCCTGCCTGCCTGTAACGCGGCGCTCTGATGTGCCAGCGGCCCAGGCTCGATTCCAAGTGCAGTCAAAATAATTTTAGGCTGAACTGGAATCTCGGCTTGGCTCTGCTCGTGCAATTAACGTCCTTGAGGACCAACCCCCAAGGCACAGTGAAATGTACATGCCTAACGATAAATAAAGTTAGGGCCGCTGTACACTCCTGTGTGAGTGTGTGCCTGTGCGTATGACTGCGTACGTATCCGCGCGCTTGTGTGCCTGCTCAGGGGAGTCGGTGGAATGGGCAGCAATGCCTCTCGCCGGTTGTGTGACAATGTCGCTTGAAGTGCGCCAAAGGGGATGCTAGGCAGCCCCTTTAGTGAAATGAAACATAAATATAGTACGCTGTGTACTTTTACTTTCACCTCCCTCTCTTTGAAAGCGCGCCCTGACCGGAGTTGAGGACTTGGAGAAGGTAACGCAGCTGGAGATGCAGGTGGACACTGGCGAGGCCAGCCTGGGCAATTTCGGAGTCCACCTGCCCAACCTGCGTCAGCTCAAGCTGTCCAACAGCATCATCCCGTCGGTGCGGGACCTCGGCTCCTGCCTGTTCAACCTCAGCGTCCTATGGATGCCGCAGTGCTGCCTGGAGAATCTGGACGGTATAGCCAGTATGGCTCGGCTCAGAGAGCTGTACCTCAGCTATAACGAGATTGTTGACGTGTCTCCATGCGGGATGCTTGAGCATTTGGAGATACTCGACTTGGAAGGGTGAGGTTTGCCAGTCAGACATTTGCCAGTCAGACATTTTTCTGTCAGACATTTGCGAGTCAGACGTCGTCAGGCATGTACACTATGTGTGCCTTGGGGACGGGGTTGGCCCTCATGACTGTCGAATCGCACGACATCCCCCAGGCAAATTTTTGTGCACAAGCCCCAAACGAATGCGTTTGGGCACGGAATCGAACCAGTGGTCGTGGTGCTAAAGTCAGACGCGTTTACCACAAAGCCGTACAAAAATTCAGATCAGACCACCCTAATATGAAAATATGATTTCTAGAAAAACAACCCTCACATTCCAGTAACCTGATTGACGACATTCACAATGTGATGTACCTGTCGATGTGTTCGCAGCTCAGGCAGCTGTCGTTAGAGGGCAACCCCGTGTGCAGCCGGCCGGGCCCGAAGGAGGACGCGGTGAGTGGAACAGCAAATTCTTGCACGATTTGATATTTGATGACAAGAGGCATTCTACAATCACATCGATACCCTTAAGTTAAATGCTTGCTGTTACCGGAGAATGAACAGGAAATTTTCAGCTGCCACATTAAATTCAAGTGGCAATAAGTTTGTTGTCGGAAGTCAGTTTGTACAAAGAAATCGTACTTGTTAATAAAACATTCTAATGGTGGAAACACTTCCAATCTAGTTCTTGTTTAGTATTTTGGCTCATTATTCATAAGTTTGACAAACTTTGAGAATCCTATGCAAACTAGCGCGGACATTCTGCATACTATACTACTGCCTTAAAAGTAGCAGATGGAGAGTTATTAGGTAAAAAACGCGACACCTTCAGGCCGGCTACAACTACAGAGAGGAGGTGCTGCGCATGCTGCCCAGCCTGCAGTGCCTCGACGACGTGCCAACAGGCGAGCGGGACCCGAATCCCCAGCTGCGCCAGGCCACTCTGCAATTCGATGAGCACTGGAATTATATCAATAGCCTGCTGCAAGAGTCCGGCATGCTGGCTACGGCCGCCTCGTCCGAGAGTCTGGACACTTCATCCGGCATTGGCAGCACCCTGCCGAGTTCCAATCGGCCGCGCACTGGCGCGTCTACGGCGGCCGCCAGTAGCGCCTCGCTGCCGCCAAGGCCGCAATCGGCGCTGCGGATGCCCAGCGCGCAGAAGCGCCTCATGACTTCGAAGGGCCGGCCGGGCACGGCCAACCGGCCGGGATCGGCGCTAATCAGGCCCGGCTCGGCCGCCTCCAATGCCAGCAGCGCAGACGGTGAGGACCTTATCCTGGATGAACTTGGATATTTTAATTAATTCTAGGAGTTCCCATAAACTCAGAAATTTTAATAAATTCTCGATAAACCTTGATAAACATGGATAAATTTTCATAGATTTCCAATAAACCTGGAATTTTTAATAAAATCCTAATAAACCCGGAAATTTTAATAGATTCCAAATAAACCCGGAAATTTTAATTGGTTCCAAATAAACCCAGAAATTTTGATAGTTTCCTAATAAACCCGGAACTTTTTTCAAATTCCTAAAAAACTGGAAATATTAGTAGATTCCGATTAAACCCGGAAATTTTAGTAAACTCTAAATTCAACCCTATGTTCTAAAACTACTGACTTTATTTAACCCTTAAAAAACGCGCAGACCTGATGGACCGATCGGACGAGTCGGCGCTGACCGCCGGCACCGTAGTCTGCGGCAACATTAGCAAAGCGCTGCGCAGGCGTCGCAGTCCGCAGTCTGGCGGCGGTGGCAGCAGCGGCGCGTCGACAGCCACCGCGGCGGCGGCGTCGTCGTCGCTGTCTTCGCCTGGCGGATTCGAGCGTCGGCCGCAGACGGCTGCCGGGGCTTTCTTTGCTAGACGCAGCGCCGCATGTTTTGGGCAGCAACAGCAGAGAGGACAGCAGCAGCAGCAGCAGTCCAGACAAAAGATAACGGAATTCAAAGACGACGAAACCTTTGACAGGGACCACGCTAAACTGGTCGAGGAACTGAAAAGCTGGAAGGTTGAATATGAAAAGTGAGTTATGCACTGCTTTTGAAGCCCCCGCTGATGTCCCTTCCTGAACCTTTGCTGATGTCCCTTCCTGAACCCCTGCTGATGTCCCTCCTGAACCCCTGCTGATGTCCTTCCTCAACCCCTGCTGATGTCCCTCCTCAACCCCTGCTGATGTCCCTCCTGAACCCCTGCTGATGTCCCTCCTGAATCCCTGCTGATGTCCCTCCTCAACCCCTGCTGATGTCCCTCCTGAATCCTTGCTGATGTCCCTCCTGAATCCTTGCTGATGTCCCTTCCGGAACCCCTGCTGATGTCCCTTCCTGAACCCCTGCTGATGTCCCTCCTGAACCCCTGCTGATGTCCCTCCTGAACCCTTGCTGATGTCCCACCTGAACCCCTGCTGATGTCCCTCCTGAACCCCTGCTGATGTCCTTCCTCAACCCCTGCTGATGTCCCTCCTGAATCCCTGCTGATGTCCCTCCTCAACCCCTGCTGATGTCCCTCCTGAATCCTTGCTGATGTCCCTTCCGGAACCCCTGCTGATGTCCCTTCCTGAACCCCTGCTGATGTCCCTCCTGAACCCCTGCTGATGTCCCTCCTGAACCCCTGCTGATGTCCCTCCTGAACCCCTGCTGATGTCCCTCCTGAACCTTTGCTGATGTCCCTCCTGAATTTCTGCTGATGTTCCAACCTTCGCCTCCCTCGCCCCAGATCCGTCCGCCGGATTCGCAGCGAGCGCGCCCCCCAGGTGCTGGCGGTCACCCACGACGAGAGCGTCGAGCTCGGCTGCTCCGACGATGACGACGACGACGTTGATGACGAAGATGCACCGACCGGGAACGACGCTAGACCGCCGGCTGCCGCCGCCGCCGCCTCCGCCGCCCGGCCAGTCCCCGACCCAGACAGCGCGCGCTCTTCGCCGCCATCCTCGGCCAGCTCCGGCTCACTGTTCCACCGGGGCTCGTCGAATCCGTTCGCCACCGCCACAGGCGGCAGGCCGCACACTGCCGCCGACTTGGCACCGCTGGCCGCGTCGTCCTCGCTGAGCTCCCGGCTGCGGCGTCAAATGCCGACTGGCGGGCCGGCCGGCGGCCTCCTGCCGAACCGGCTGTCCCTGAACTCCAAGTAGGATGCGGGCACCGAGGACCGCCGTCTGACTGAAAATCGGCTCCTGGGGTTTCCTTTTTGGGATCCGACGTATGCTCTTCATTCCGATCAATTCCGGAGAATCGCCTTAACTATTGTCAGTTATTTCTTAAAATCTGCCCAACATCGCTTCAACCCATTTCTTATAATCGCCTTAACGAATTTCTAAGAATGGCCTCTAACTAATTTCTTAGAATCCCTCCAACCAGTTTCTTAGAATCTCCCTGGAATCCCTTCAACCAGTTTCTTAGAATCTCCCTGGAATACCTTCAACGAGTTTCTTAGAATCTCCCTAGAATCCCTCTAAATAGTTTCTTTTTAATTTGCTCCAACCAATTTATTAGAATCATCCCTAGTTAATGCCGGAAAAACACCGTAACCGATTCCTGGAGAATCGCTCTCCAACAAATCCTGTTGAGAAAGTGCCTTTCAAAGTTGATTTAAGAACCGCTTGCTTCGAACAAATTAGTTCAAGGTGCAAGTCGTTTTGTTTAATTTCGTGGATTCAAAACCATTATTTAACTTATTAGTTAAGCAACATCGATATCAGATTTTATTATTGTTAACTTTAGTCCAACAAAGGTTTTGCTTCAGAATGGTTTTTGTCTGCTTTCTAAGAAAATCGTGTTTAAGAAGTAGTACTGCAGACAGCCCTACAAACTGTATTTGCAATTGGGCTGCATGCGCGATTCGTCTCATTGTTTTTTTTCCTGTAAATTTCCTGCCAATAATTAAACTGATATGCCTATGTTGATTTTCGTCAACCTAGCTTAATAAATGTCTCAATGTACTTTTTATTTTTAGATTTGCTACTAAGTAAGTACTTATACGGATCGCATGTGCCTGCGCTTAACAATATCCGTCCATGCTTAATTATTTTCAAAGATTTCCTGTTCGTCTTTTTTCACGCTTCGCTTTTAGTTTTTCGTATTTGGTGCTGCCTGTTGGTCTAACTTGCTTCTCCGTCCAAGTGAACCAATGAATGCGCTCGGCTTATGTTTTGGAGCGCGGGTTTTGTGTCACCTGAGAGTCTGAAATTTAGTTTCTAAAATAATATCTGAATTTAAAATATGCCTCTTTTTCGTTCTGCGATTTTCTGTTTTTTTAAAGATATCGTAGCTCTTCTCTTACCTTTTTGTTGTTCCGTGCCTTTTAGTATAACAACAAGCGAGACAAAGCTTTACAAATTCTTTTTACTATAGATTAGAAGTAGAATTAACTTACTATTTGCTTGCAATTACCTTTGCTGCCCCAAGTTCTTAGCTGTTCAACTGCTGACTGGTGATGAGAATTACAAGCAGACTCAATCTGTGCCTTGAATTGTCAATGTTTACTACTTCTATAAAAGTTGTTTTAAGTATTTTTAATTACCACAATGTTTTCTTGTGAATTTATAACAGGTTAACAGTTCATGTAGGCTGTTGAGTATGCTCGAAGTCAGTGATTCAATTTAGGTTTCGAATATAACTTTTCGTTAATAATAATAAACAACCGACAGCTCAGCCGCAGCTATTGCGCGGCGCATCTGAAGGCTGCGTACGGCTGTTCAGTCCAAGGACTGGGGGGGGGGGGGTCGCCACACACACCCTCAATTACCCCAGCTAATGCTGGCACCCATTTTACAGCTGGGTGAACTGAAGCAATGCAGAGTCAAGTGTCTTTGCTCAAGGACACAAATTGTTCCAGTGAGATCAGGAATCGAACCCCCGACCTTTAAGTCGTAAGTCCGACGCTCTAACCACTAGGCTACAACCCCCTACTAGGCTACAAACCCCCACTAGGCTACAAACCCCCACTAGGCTACAACCCCCCCCCCACTAGGCTACAACCCCCCCACTAGGCTACAAACCCCCACTAGGCTATAACCCCCCCCCACTAGGCTACAACCCCCCACTAGGCTACAAACCCCCACTAGGCTACAACCCCCACTAGGCTACAAACCCCCAATAGGCTACAACCCCCCACTAGGCTACAACCCCCACTAGGCTACAAACCTCCACTAGGCTACAACCCCCCACTAGGCTACAACCCCCCCCCACTAGGCTACAAACCCCCACTAGGCTACAAACCCCCACTAGGCTACAAACCCCCACTAGGCTACAACCCCCATACTAGGCTACAAACCCCCACTAGGCTACAACCCCCCCCCCACTAGGCTACAACCCCCCACTAGGCTACAAACCCCCACTAGGCTACAAACCCCCACTAGGCTACAACCCCCAATACGCTACAACCCCCCAATAGGCTACAAACCCCCAATAGGCTACTACCCCCACTAGGCTACAACCCTCCACTAGGCTACAACCCCCACTAGGCTACATCCCCCACTAGGCTACAACCCCCCAATACGCTACAACCCCCCAATAGGCTACAAACCCCCAATAGGCTACTACCCCCAATAGGCTACAACCCCCACTAGGCTACAACCCCCTGATAGGCTACAATCCCCCACTAGGCTACAACCCCCACTAGACTACAACCCCCACTAGGCTACAAACCCCCACTAGGCTACAAACCCACACTAGGTTACAAACCCCCACTAGGCTACAACCCCCACTAGGCTACAACCCCCCCACTAGGCTACAACCCCCCACTAGGCTACAACCCCCCCACTAGGCTACAAACCCCCACTAGGCTACAAACCCCCACTAGGTTACAAACCCCCACTAGGCTACAACCCCCCACTAGGCTACAACCCCCCCACTAGGTTACAAACCCCCACTAGGCTACAACCCCCCACTAGGCTACAACCCCCCACTAGGCTACAACCCCCCACTAGGCTACAACCCCCACTAGGCTACAACCCCCCACTAGGCTACAACCCCCACTAGGCTACAACCCCCCCACTAGGCTACAACCCCCACTAGGCTACAACCCCCCCACTAGGTTACAAACCCCCACTAGGCTACAACCCCCCACTAGGCTACAACCCCCCACTAGGCTACAACCCCCCACTAGGCTACAACCCCCCACTAGGTTACAAACCCCCACTAGGCTACAACCCCCCACTAGGCTACAACCCCCACTAGGCTACAACCCCCCCACTAGGCTACAACCCCCTACTAGGCTACAACCCCCCCACTAGGCTACAACCCCCCACTAGGCTACAACCCCCCCCCACTAGGCTACAACCCCCCACTAGGCTACAACCCCCCACTAGGTTACAAACCCCCACTAGGCTACAACCCCCCACTAGGCTACAACCCCCCCACTAGGCTACAACCCCCACTAGGCTACAACCCCCCACTAGGCTACAACCCCCCACTAGGCTACAACCCCCCACTAGGCTACAAACCCCTGTAGCCTAGCTTTTCGTTAATGGAAGTTTAATATTCAATAACTTCAAATCATCAAATCGAATCAAACTACGAGTAAAGTTTTCCAAACATCACATTGCATGTCAAGATTAACTAATGGACGATATTCATCGCAATGCCCTGCTGAAGGCTCGCTGCGTGCTGGTCAGTCAGCTGGTAGCGGACAATAAGCTTTGGGGCCTGCTACTAGAGAGAAAGGTGTTCACCAAGCCAATGCTGGAGCGAATCCTCGGCCAAGGAACTCCGCACGAGCGACGCCAACAACTGATGGACGACCTGCCTAGACGCGGTCCGGACGCATTCGGCCAGTTTCTGGGCATCCTTCGCGACACCAGACAGCAGGACCTGGCGGACTATCTTGACGGCATGGACCGGCACCTCAGGCACGGCCATCCGCTGCCGTCGGAGCCGCGGCCGCAGCCCAGACCGCCATCGGGGCCGAGTCAGCCAGCGCAGCCATCGCAGCCGCAGGATGATCCGTCTCGAAGGCCGTCAGTCGACCGTTCAGTCAGTCGAATAGGCGTGACCAACCAACCCAACATCCCCGATGACGTTCTGTCTGTACAGGAGGTAAGACGTTACTTAGCTGCCTACTGTATTATGTTATTTGCCTTTAGTTTATTCGTACTCACCAAGGGGGAGGGGGATTCTCTGGTGTCATCTGTTGAAGGTGCCGACGGCGTCGGGGTGATGACAGAATGCTTGAGAGACTAGATGAGAATGTCCAGCAGTTGAGGTTTGCCCACTGTCGAGGCTTGATCAGTGACATCAGGGTGTTCATAGTCACCTGGTGCCAGCTGTTGAAGGTCCAGAAGCTCCGCCTGGGTGAAGACCAGCGACCAGTGAAGTCAGAGCTGAGTCAGGCACATGTGGTCGACGTGCTGATGAACTTTGGAGGCTTGGCAAGGCTGCACTGAGGCACAGGGGTGTACTGAATACACTGGCGCTTATGGAAAAATTCGACCTTCTGGCAGAATCGTCGAATATCTCGACGGACCGGAGGGCTGGCGACTTGATTCTTGTTTAATAAGAGGGTGCGCAACAAAATAGTTTTCTGTGCCTGCGTTGCTTCGTTTCGGCGCAGCAAAAAATTGTCTGCTGTTAACATTTCACATTGAATCCTGAATCCTCTGCAGGTACTGGAACACCATGAGGATGGCCTGGAAGAGTTGAACTTTCACACCTGCGGCATCATTGACAGTACTGAGCTGATGCCTCAACCGGTGACGCAGCAGCACCTGACGGAGAAGAGCAAGAATGATTGGGAATTCACATACCAGCTCCGCTCCAATCCGAAGGGTCTGCTGCTCATCATTAGCAATCGAGATTTCGTTAAGAAGAGTAAACGAACCGGAACGGAAGTCGACTGCGAGAACCTGACTCGCGTGTTCAAGAACCTTGGCTATGAGCTCTATAGGAACCAGGTTTTTAATGACAAAACGGCCGCAGAGATGAAGAGTCTCTGTCGCGAGTAAGTTTCGAAAACAGTTAAAGTTAAAAAAAACTGCAAAGTGATGACACGTTTAACACGATAGAAGTCGCGCTTAACCTTCATCTCACTCGCAGTTTCATCTTGGACCCCAGACACGAAAGCCTGGACTCCTGTGTTTTGTGCATTCTCTCTCACGGCGATCAAGGCGGTGTGATCTACGGCAGAGATGACCTCCCGGCGACCGAGGACGAGCTGTTCGAGCACTTCAACAGCGACCGATGCAAGCTGCACAACAAGCCCAAGCTGGTCATTATCCAGGCCTGCCGCGGCTCCATGAAAGACAAAGGCCACATTTTTGATCAAGTGAGCTGGCTGCTCGTCCAAGTTCGAGCGTTATTTATCCGAAATTACAGATTCAGTTCTGCAGCATATCAACCTCAAGTGCTCCATCAGCATTTAAATCTCAAGTTGCTCCATCAGCATCTGACCTCATGTTGCTCCATCAGCATCTGACTTCAAGTTGCTCCATCAGCATTTAAACCTCATGTTGCTCCATCAACATCTGACTTCAAGTTGCTCCATCAGCATTTAAACCTCAAGTTGCTCCATCAGCATTTAAACCTCATGTTGCTCCATCAGCATTTAACCCTCAAGTTGCTCCATCAGCATCTGATCTCAAGTTGCTCCATCAGCATCTGATCTCAAGTTGCTCCATCAGCATCTGACCTGCAGTATCCATTAGAAACCTATGTTTTAACCTTCAGCATTCATTAGAAACCTGTGTTCTAACCTGCAGCATCCATTAGAAACCTGTGTTCTAACCTGCAGCATCCATTAGAAACCTGTGTTCTAACCTGCAGCATCCATTAGAAACCTGTGTTCTAACCTGCAGCATCCATTAGAAACCTGTGTTCTAACCTGCAGCATCCATTAGAAACCTGTGTTCTAACCTGCAGCATCCATTAGAAACCTGTGTTCTAACCTGCAGCATCCATTAGAAACCTGTGTTCTAACCTGCAGCATCCATTAGAAACCTGTGTTCTAACCTGCAGCATCCATTAGAAACCTGTGTTCTAACCTGCAGCATCCATTAGAAACCTGTGCTCTAACCTGCAGCATCCATTAGAAACCTGTGTTCTAACCTGCAGCATCCATTAGAAACCTGTGCTCTAACCTGCAGCATCCATTAGAAACCTGTGCTCTAACCTGCAGCATCCATTAGAAACCTGTGCTCTAACCTGCAGCATCCATTAGAAACCTGTGTTCTAACCTGCAGCATCCATTAGAAACCTGTGCTCTAACCTGCAGCATCCATTAGAAACCTGTGCTCTAACCTGCAGCATCCATTAGAAACCTGTGTTCTAACCTGCAGCATTTATTAGAAACCTGTGTTCTAACCTGCAGCATCCATTAGAAACCTGTGCTCTAACCTGCAGCATCCATTAGAAACCTGTGCTCTAACCTGCAGCATCCATTAGAAACCTGTGTTTTGTCAAGCCTAAAAGCATCCCCTACTGTTCCAGACTGACTCGGCATCGGGAGATAAAACAGACCAAACAACTGTTCAGAAGATTATCCACAGCCTGCAGGAGGAAAACTACAGCGACACGATGGACTTGGAGAAGCGAGTGCCTCTCTATGCGGACATTGTGTTCGCGCATTCCACCACGCCAGGTTTCGTATCCTGGCGGCACGAGCTCCGAGGCAGCTGGTTCATTCAGACCATTGCCAAGACTTTTGCAGCCTACGCTCACGAGGAGCACGTGTTTGACATGCTGACCACCGTGAACAGGATCGTGACGGAAACGTTCGGCGGGAGGCTGGGATACGTCTCCATGCCGCATCCCATCAGCAGGCTGAGGAAGAAGTTCTACTTCTTTCCTAAGTAGAGTTCTTTGAGCAACTCTCTATTGAGCGTTGATTTTAATGTAATTGTTTTGATTCCCTGCCAAACTTTTCGCGTTAACAATAATAAAATTCAATGACAAAGCGGCACTTATGATTTCGAAATCAATTCTCTTAATTCTATACATGTGGCTCAAACAAACCTTTGCATCGATACGTGTCTTCCTAGTGAGTAATTACAGTTTGTAAAGCCGGTTTAATTCTATTCAAGCCATTCATTCATTGTCTGTATAATTAATCTCAATGCAAGTTTACTACGAGCGTATTTAACCAATTATTTCTTTGTTGATATATGATTGCTATTACAGTATTTATGCTACAAGTCAGTATACAGTACTGTATAATCGTTATTCAGAACTTGCCAAGCTAAAGCAGAAGTACTTGAGTTCGAGTCTTTCAAAGTACAATTTCTTTCCAACAGATCGGCTGAGAGTTCTAGGGTAATTTTTTTCATACTGCGTCGCTTTCTGGAGCTCTGGAGCTGACGGGGTCTTTGATGTTGAGAATGCCAACTTGAGCACAAATATTTCGACAAGGAATGTCTAAATGGTGAGATATAGAGAGAGGAATCGTTGAATATCTCGACGGTCTTGAAGGCTGGCAACTTGACTTGATTGTTGTTTGAGAAGGTGCGCAGCAAAAAAAATAGCTGGCGTTTTTTTCAAATTTTTTGTTCTGCGTGGCTCCTCTCCAATGCAGCAGAAAATTAATTGTCTCAGTATAATAACGGTATAACGAATAAAAAAAATGGCTTGAAATTCCTGCTGTTAATGCGACGACTGTTAGAGCAGAACAACTGAGATTTCTACAGTCACACACCGGCGAAATTGATCTGAAATGCGATTTCCAACTAGATTGTCACGCCTCCATTGCCGCTTTTTAGGAATTGAGAATTCAATTCCATTTGTTAAATTGATTTTATCACTTTGCATTGCATTATAAGCTCGTATCTAAAAATTGAAAAATCGTTTTCTCCTTTTCTATTAGCCTAGTTCGATTCCCCTAAATAACCGATTTTAGTAAGGACCCGGAGAAATGTATAAATACTCGTAATAATAAACTAAGTTTAATTTAAACATGAAAAGTATGTCATTTGTCCTGTTTTCCTCAAGGAAAAATCATTTGCCACTATAAGATTTATTTTTCATTTCGCATGCTTTTTAAAACCTCTGATCCGTTAGTTCTTGAGATAGTTATTGTTCTATCAGTAAAAGCAAAAATAGTTTAGCTTTGATCTTTTTCCTTGTCTTCTTACTCAGTCGAACGGTGACAAGCATTTGCACAGCACGGCCTTGAAGTACACATCAGTCTCCGCCACGTCGGATAAACCAGTTTTGAAACTCCATCTGGCGGCGCAGTTTTCAATTCCATTGAAGTTGTTCGGCTCACCGGTGCCCCAGAGACTGGCGCTCAGGCTGTTTCCGCATCTGTCCAAGATCCAACCGCTGCCAGGCTCTTGGCTGCCTGTGAGCTGCCGACCGCCTAGGAAAAAGCCGCCGGGAAAGAGCCTGATATACTTTGCAATGAACAAAGCGTCAATGTGGCTCATCTCGTCCTGGCTGGAGATGTCAGCCGCGACAGTGAGGCCCTGCTCGTCATTGTTGCATCTATTTGTGCCCGAAGTCCAATCGCTGGTTGGGAGCATCCGGTACTTTGCGTCGCAGAAACTGTCTCCGTAGCTTGTCGGACAGAGCAGACCCGGGGAAAGTCCTGGCAGCTGTCTGCGGTGATTGTCATGGGTGTCATGACAGTGCGGGAGCAAACACCGCGACTATACTGAGAGACACTGCGTTCGGCTTCCTGTTGGAGATTTCTCAGCTAGAACACTAATTATAGCATTTTGCAGTCTAGTTGTGAACAGTGGCCTTTTCGAACATTCTTCTCTCCCTGTCGCGAGGAGAGTAGCGACATCTGACGGATAACCTAAATTCATTATTAAATCCTTATTTCCCCGGGAAGCCCTCTGGTAGAGAATGGCCCTTTTAGAGCCATTAGAAACCAGGCGTTAGCGTTGGTTCTGTTCTTTGAACTGCCCTTCCCAAAACGTGCTAAAATTGATCATCCTCCTCTTAACTTAACCGTTGCTATGGATCTCTTGAGATATCTATGGCCGAACTTTTACAAGGCGCGAGCTACATCAGGAATGAAATAATGTAAAATAATTGGCAGTGAATTTTTATGTTACCTCCTATACATAGTAGCTTTTCTGAAAGCATGATTCAGGTAAATACGAAAAACTCTTGTTCTCTTTTAACAATTGAGATTTATCATGCCGCTACAATTACGAACCTATAAAAGCTCAAAAACTGCCTCACTTCACGTAGACTCGACCACGCTTGTTGCATTTGCAGTCGCGCACATTCCTGCTGCAACGGTCAAAGAGGAACAGCGTGCAGATGCCGGCTTCAATGCTGAAGGCTCGGCAGAGCCCTTCCTGGCCGCAGAAGAGCGCACACTGCTGACCTGAGCAGGCACCAATAGTTCTCACGTATCTGTCAGCAATGCAAAGCGAGCCGTTAATTGGAGTGAATCTGTGCTGCTGTCGGGCTACATTTGGGCATGAAGACGATATCGTTGCGGTTACTATGGTAACGTAGTAGGTTGCCAAAACGATTACGGTCACTTTCGCGAGACTCATTGTGGACTAGCTGCTAATAGATTTCTGTAATTCGATTTCTGACTTCATACATTAAATGCATCGCCGCGAGGTTAAAATTGATTGGATGCTTATAACTATGGCTTTGCAGCTGTAGCGTATCAGAAGAAAAGCAAGTTAATTGGCTTGATTAATTGATCTGGAAATTTCCTGAATATTCTGCACACTGAACACTGAACCAGCATGGGTAATGGTTGGATGACGAGAGCTACACACTGAACCAGCATGGGCAATGGTTGGATGACGAGACCAACACACTGAACCAGCATTGGGTAATGGTTGGATGACGAGACCAACACACTGAACCAGCATGGGTAATGGTTGGATGACGAGAGCTACACACTGAACTAGCATGGGTAATGGTTGGATGACGAGACCAACACACTGAACCAGCATTGGGTAATGGTTGGATGACGAGACCAACACACTGAACCAGCATTGGGTAATGGTTGGATGACGAGACCAACACACTGAACCAGCATGGGTAATGGTTGGATGACGAGAGCTACACACTGAACTAGCATGGGTAATGGTTGGATGACGAGACCAACACACTGAACCAGCATTGGGTAATGGTTGGATGACGAGACCAACACACTGAACCAGCATTGGGTAATGGTTGGATGACGAGACCAACACACTGAACTAGCATGGGTAATGGTTGGATGACGAGAGCTACACACTGAACCAGCAAGGGTAATGGTTGGATGACGAGAGCTACACACTGAACCAGCATTGGGTAATGGTTGGATGACGAGACCAACACACTGAACCAGCATGGGTAATGGTTGGATGACGAGAGCTACACACTGAACTAGCATGGGTAATGGTTGGATGACGAGAGCTACACACTGAACCAGCAAGGGTAATGGTTGGATGACGAGAGCTACACACTGAACCAGCAAGGGTAATGGTTGGATGACGAGAGCTACACACTGAACCAGCATGGGTAATGGTTGGATGACGAGAGCTACACACTGAACCAGCATGGGTAATGGTTGGATGACGAGAGCTACACACTGAACCAGCATGGGTAATGGTTGGATGACGAGAGCTACACACTGAACCAGCATGGGTAATGGTTGGATGACGAGAGCTACACACTGAACCAGCATGGGTAATGGTTGGATGACGAGAGCTACACACATGAACCAGCATGGGTAAGTTGAATGGATCATGAAAGACGAAAAATCACTAAGCAATTAAGCATTTGGAAACAATGCTAACGTCTCAGTACTAGCCATGTTTTACCAACCAAGTGCTAATAGTCTGCATGTATTGGGTTTTGGGTGGTAAAGCTTTGGGTGCAAAATATTGATTGCTAATCTTTAAATGCTGATTGCGGAGTGCTTCAGATTCCGAGACTCAAAGGGAATATCTCATTTGCCATGGCTTCAGAAACTTTTCGCAAGAAAAAATGTTAGCTTTTCTCAGCAAGAAATCGTCACCCGTTAATTGACGAGTGATTTTTCTGGTTTGAATAGCAGATATGCTTCCTTCTTTGCTGTGAGATTCTGTTCAGATGTCAAAGTTGATGTTGAACTTCAATATCCCAAATAAGGGTCTCGTGCTATCACTGTATAGCTGAATGCAACTGCAATTGTAGTTTCAGACTGCGAGGGTTTTAACTTTTATAGTATTATAGTATATTGTACTACGAGCGTACTCTTTATATTGTTCAGCGAAACTTATCGCACTATTCTACTTAGAAGATAAAGTAGTAAGCTTTGAAATAAAATTAGAATTATTTACTTGTAGATAATTGGAAGCATTAATGTCCTACACAGAAATTTAAATCGCTTTTAGAAACAGGAATTGAATGCGAAAATATTGCCTAAACATTTTGCGAAGAATTGACTCGCGAACTACTTGTATAGCTTTTTGTAATAGATGCTGCAGACATTGAATTGGAAGTAATTGAGATGCATAAATTTTTATGGCATTTTTTCTGCCACTATACATGTACTTCTAATAGTTTTTTTATTTAGAGAGCAGAGAGACACGGGGCAGCTAATGTATGGAACTTGTCCCTCTACAAACATATGTAAGGCTATATCAGTTAAGACTATAACTCCCTTCATCGGCTGCCTGGCACTTCAATGAAAGCATGCAGCGAATGTTTAGTGGTTTGGAAGCTTTGCAATTGTGTCCGGGCCATCCCGCTTTCTCAGTTTAAAATTAAGCCTCCTCATCAATTTGCTGGTTCAATCCATCTGCCTGGTTCTCCAGGCGACGACAGGTAGCTAAGATAGAGTAGCACTAGCTCATGAGTTGAAGCTGATTTATATGCGATTGCAACCTCGGAAAAAACACATATTTAGTTCGTTTGACTTTACAAGTATTGTCAAAAGCAAAATGTTTCGACAAAGCACCTATGGTCCATTAGGTGTCCATCAAAGAAATTTATTTTAAATAAGCGTTTTGTGAGCGATTAAACAAAATACACGAAACTCTTAGCTAATTCAGTGCATACTTGTAAAAAACTGTTGTAGTTTTTATAAACTAGCATTTTTATTACTTTACTGGTTAATAAAAAAAAATTTTGCGTTGACATGTGCTTAGTCAACAACATAATTTGATTGGTGATATATTTGTATTTTTACAGTGCATATACAACAATAGGCCAGAATGCCCAGCCAACTGGCATTAACTTAAAGTATGCAGTTTACGTAATATTAACGTATTTTGGCATTTTTAGGCGCATGTGCCTACTTTACTTGACCAGTTAGTCATGCTTTGCTTTGCTACATGCTACATGCTTTGTTGCTTTTGTGTAACAAAGCATGTAGCATTTATGTAGCATTTATTTATACATAGCATTTATGTATACTAAGGACTAAGGAGGATAGAGACTAGAGCATCGTTAAACTAAGCAAAATTCTTTTAATTTAAGCAAACAAATGCAATTCGATTGCAATTCCACAAATCACATCATTTTCAATAGTCAACATTCCATCCTAATTTTTCTTTATTTAACTTTCAACCTTAAGACAATTCTTTTATCCTAAGCTTCAAAAACTTATACTAAAGAAGGGCTAAGTTTTTAATTTTGTAATTTTAAATAGGAAATTTTGTTCTTATAAAATATGTTTTTTAACATCAGGCAGTTGTTATTTGTCCAGTGACTGGACAAATAGCCTTTTTGCTATTTTTCTAGTTAAATTGTTAACACAAGTGTCTATTTGTTTAGTGATGAATATTCTAGATTTTTAAGACCTTTTCTGGTATCCTGATTAATATTTTGTTATATACTAGTGGCAGTGCAGGCAAAGCAGATATGTGTAGGGCCTAATGCATATGCAATTCAGTATCATTTGGTATAGGCCTATAAGACATACACTAGTTAATGAAGACAAAGTCTTTTCGCCCCAGTGAGCTTTGGGGTTGGAATTTTATAATACCTAGTGTTGTATCGATTATTTAAAGACTTTCAAGGCATTATTAACGCTGATGCTCCTAATATTTTGCGTCGTGTCATACATAAAGTTAGCCTAATAGATAAAGTAGGGCGAGAGTTTTAAAATGTCTCTAACGTCAAATGATTTATAGGAAGGGAATTAGGGATGTCGATTCCCCAGGGAATTAATTATCTTATCGGGGACCCCGGTGAAAGAAAAAATAAGTAAAAACGGCGGAGCACTTAAATTGTAAGTGGAATTTTTTAAACTTTGATTTAAGCTTTGTACTACATGTTCAAGGCGCAGGGGTAAAAATTTTAAACAATGTTTTTTAAACTGTATTTGACAATGTGGCATCACGAAATCGTGCGCGCACCTTTATCGGAAAAGTGCATTTGTTGGAATGCATGCTAAACAGCTACGCTCGTGAGAGGATAATTAATGAATGAGACTGTTTTTATAATCGGAATTTTATTTCTTGCATATATATGTAAATCACCATTTTGTCCTTGTCTAATAGGGAGTATATGTATGACACCCCCTATGCGTCAGTGCCTGACGCATGACGCAGTGCTGCGCCTGCGTCAAGCCGTCAACGCAGACCAACACAGCAGTCACTAGTCAGTAAGGCTTCTTTTTCCTGACGGGTTTCTTTTCTACGTGCAATTTGCTTGATTGAATGACTTATTAGTGAAAAAACAATCAAACGTGTGTTGTGTTTCAAATACATGTAATGCATTGAAATAAGCAATTATGCGGTAAAAGAGCATAGACAGAGTTTCAATCAGCTTTCTGTGAATCAGTTTCTTATTTTAATGGCAAAAATTAAGTTACAAATGCATTTTTTCATATTTTTTCTCCCCAGGGTCCCCGGTTAAATTCCCCGGAGAGTATTCCCCGACAAGCTCCCCGGGGAGCACTCCCGGGGTCAACATCCCTAGAAGGGAAACTACGAGCATAAGTTCTGCAACACATATACAAGTAGCTAAGCATTAATAGACGCACTGCACCGATAAAATGTAATGGAATTGCTCGAATCACCGACACCAAGACCCATAAAACTGGAGAAACTGGCAGGATATAGTAGATACATGTAGGTCAGAATCAGAAGTGATCATGGGTGGGTGGGTCAAGTGATAATGGGTTCGACCTCGATTGTATTATTCCTTCTTAATCTTATGCAATTAATTGTAAATTAGGTATGAAGTAACAGTAATTATCCTTGACCATGCTAGAGTAAAGACAAGTCAAAGTCAAGTTAATAAAAATAGACACACAGTGTAACAATAACAATGGTTTTTAGAGCCATTTTTCTTGTCTGTGTTTGTCTTTGTACATACATGTACATTTGGGAAGACTTATCTGGACCCAATCCCTTCTTATTCTACATGTACGCTGTTTTGGGTATGGGGGTTAGAGTTGGGCCGTCTGACACCCCCCTCCCCCCCCCTACCATAGTGGACTGGAGAGAAAGAAGCACATGCTATCGCTATTGGCTAGCCTGTCGTTCTCTTTTTCTTTACCTTCTGTCTTGTGTAGCGTACACTATCCAATGCACAAGGCCCAACTTTCCACTAAAGGAAGGTTCATATAGTCCGCCCATGGGCTTCCTCTTGCTTTCGCGTACACTCAAGGCCACTCACTCTCAACACCAGCCACTAGAGGCTTGTTTTAAATAATCGATCGATAATATTAAATGTACACTTGAAAGCTTGCTTTGGATCCTAGCAGAAGGGGGAGAAAGTGGCCAAGGCCACCACACCCCACAAGGCAGGCAGGCCGGCCCGAGTGCGATAACGAATGACAAAAAAATAGAAAAGTACAATTTACACATCAACTTTCAATACAATAAATACAATAATAGGTACGGTATTAATGACAGTGTATTTTCGCACAAAGTAGCTACGTTCAAACCACCAGCACGTAAACAGCTAAAATTTCACTGTTTATGAAATTTTATAAAATTTAACACATCATTTTAGATATTGAAAACTTTTAAAGGAGGGTATTACTGTTGCATGTGACTATAAAATCGTGGTAGGTATAGCTGATGATGAAACTGGTGATTGGTATCTAGCTTTTTCTAACTTAGCCGGTTAGACCCCGAAATAGCTATTGTAATTTGTAACGCTGGAGCCAAATACAAATACAATGGAGCAATTAGTTTCTCTCAAATCTGTCTCTGCCAGTGCCAGTTTAGTCCATAGTAAGTAACCAAAGTAAAATACCCATTAGTGGTCCCGTTTCTAATGTTTATAAATATTAAGCTTCAGTTTACTTTTGGCACAGTATGCAATTTTGAAAATTCACCCTAATAACGGTTTGCACCAGCAGGAAAGCAACTATTTTGTTGTTGGAAATCGGATTAAGCAGTCAAAAGAGTGTATTTCTATGAAAAAAGGTACTTTTTTTTCCATTTTTTCAAATATTTAAACAGGTTTCGCTCTTTCAATAAAAAAATCATCGCAGTACCTTAAAGTACAGTTAGTTTGGAATTAGATGACGGCGTTGAATTGTTTCTTCCATATTCCAAAAATTATAATGAGCACTTTTCCTCAAATCAGTTTGAGATCATGATTTTTAGTCTTTCGTCGATAACTTTCTGATTTCAAATGTTTAAGAATTGAAAACTTCCACACTTGTGTATCTTTGAATTGCGCATCAATTGGTGCATAGTATGTATGCTTAACTATTAGCAGTATAGAAAAAAATGCAAAAAACTGTAAAAGTACATTTTCAATTTTTGCATTTTTTGCAACCAAAGTGCCAACTTTTTGATACAATTGAAAAAAACAACCCAATAATGTTATGCATCTTAGTAAGGTGCACCTATAACCCTCGAACATTTTTAGCTCGAGTTTTAATGTGCATGAGGAAATGCACTTTTGTAAAGACATAATCTTAAGACAAACATTTCAACTGAAGCCTGTTCCTTTTCTCCGCAGTGAATCCATACAAAACTATACTCGTTAAATAGATCAGATTCTTCTCTTTAAAATGACACCTCACTTGTGAAATTCGCACTTGTAGTTTTGAAGTTACAGCAGTTTTTGTGAGATTTTTCTTGTCATTTTTTCGATGCACACGTCTCATATTATTATATTCGTCACAAGCCAGACCACCCAATGCGCTTCGCGCATTGGCTGGCTGTTTGTTCCTCATGCTCGGCACTTTGTGCCTCGCGCGTTTGCTCCGCTCACCCCACAAACCCAAGGACACGCGCTTCGCGCGTGTCCTTGGGTTTGTGGGTTTCGCGGAGCTCACTGGGAACTAGTAGGCCTATAAAAACATAATAATCAAGATACAAATAAGAAGTCTTTGAAGTCTAGGAATATTCAACCTTGTAGTTTCTGTAAAATAAAATATCAATTTAACCAAACAAAAAATGGCTATTTTGGCTATTTGTCTTCTAACTCTAATATTAACCATATAAATAGGGAAACATAGCTATTATCCAATGGTATCCAGTCAATCCGGCAACAAGACAATCTGGCGACAGATGATCCAGCGACAGTCAATCTGGCGACAGATGATCCAGCGACAAATATTAAATCAACATATATCAGCATATATATGGAGCTATTATTTTTAGCTCTTTATTATTACCTATTATTACTTAAATAATTAAATAACAATCACATAAACTATAATTGTTGCAGTATTTTACCAGAGTACTCATAGGCACGGCAGCCGTGTCTAATAATATTTGAGCTTATAGGCATGGCAATAAATCATTGATATATATAAAACGCGCATTCTGTAACTTGTAAGGCTCTCTCATAAGCAAATAGTGGCATAGTGGATATGTAGATTGCCTTGTGATCGCATGTAGCAAGGGTTCGAATCCTGAGTGGTCAGAGTTTTTTAATTTGAAATTTGTTAGCAAATAGAAATTTTTCCATCTTGAACTTTTTTAGGTTTTTAATTAAAATAAAAAAATAAATTTAAATTATTTTAATTAAAAAATATTCAAAATTCTGCACATTCAAAAAATATTCGACAATATTTGAGAGTCAAAGAACCAAAAAATTGCTTTTCGCACTGCAACTTGTACGTGTTATAAATTTATCACATACATGTAACCCGCATTTAATGTAACAAATGCTTCATGGGTAATAATAGTATAATATATAATAATAATATAATAACAATAGTATTAATAAAATTTATACTATAAATTTCAATTTTCAATTTTGTTACCATAAAATAGAAAGAACATGAATTTTCATTCTGGTGTATACCTGGTATGATCTAGACTATGGTATATGCCATAATTTTCTAGCATGTATTAGCCTTTCATAGTTCACTAGTGTGCATGTTTGGCATGCTTAAATCTTAAAAGTTGTATTTGGCATACAAAATGTGGTATAAAAAAGCAATTTGAAAATAGGTGTAATTATTTTCTTGTTTTTGTAACAAAAGTTAAAACATTTAAAAAAAATAGATTTAAGCAATTAAGAGGTAATAGCAAGGCCAATAAAAAAATTAAATATTAATAAAATATGATAGTGTGCCACTCTTAAATGTTACATATATGACAGATAGTACAATGTATAATAGTCTGGAAAAAATGGTCAATGTATCCAGCATATAGAAAAATCTACCGGAAAATTGCGCCACAGAGCCAGCATATAGCATAGCTATTCATATACTAAAAACAAACTGTTGTAATGCAAAAAATGGTCTTCTATTGTTGCAATACAAAAAGGTGTTTTATTGTCCTAATGCAAAAAGAAACTTTATTGTAGCTTGTAGCTATTCTTTTTTATAATGTCTAGCATATAGATCACAAGTAAATTTGTTTTTGTTTGGCATAAATTTGAATTCATTATGTAGAGGGTCATTTCTTCTAGCGTACTGTGTAACATTTGAGTGTGGTGATAATGCTATTTTAAAGAATTTTTAAGTCCTAGAATTTAAATAATTGTAAGTTTTTGTAAAGGAGTAATAGACAACATTTATTTTGTTATAATATACATTTAATTTTTAAACATAACAATAGAAAAAAGGTCCTTTATTGTTAAAACAGAATTGAACAGAATTCACACTTCCATTTTTGGCATACTTGGTATATACCTAAAATTTTACCCAAAAAAATTCTGGCATAGAGTGGACACCTTGACAATGGTATATAACAAAGGTACTTGCCATTTTTTAGTCTAATCAGCTGTATAGTATATATACTATCAAATGTATTGACATATGGCATATATAATGCGTATATATATATATTTGACATGCCTTAAAGTTATATAATATACAAATACAAAATAGCATACAACCCATAGTTAGGAAGATAGCAGGTATATGCAAGTGCCCTGCTAGGCTGATTTGCATTAGACGCCGTCTACCAAAATGCTTATGCACTGCAATCAGGATAGGAATATCATTTTTTAATAAACAAGTGCCACTTGGCCAAATAAAATTTGGGTTGAAAATATAGTATATTTTTATTGTTAGCAACTTTTTTCATTAGATAAAATGACTTTGATAAATAAATTGTAGCATTTATACTTTATATATTTTGAACTATATATAAAATAATATAGCTTAAAAAGCCCAAAAATAATATGTAAAAATATACAAAAAACCTTATCTTTAGAATTAAATATCCTTATATAATTCTAATATTCTTTAATAATTAAGTATAATTATTAAAGAATCATATTTAGCAATTTGTAGTAGACAAAATGACTATATATGTTTGATATGATATATATGATATACTATTGAAATATGCTAAGTTATTATTGCCTAATTTATTATATGAATAAAGTAAGATATTTTAGGTCTATTTTTTATTATGATTTATATTGAAATTAATTCACTTTTATAACACATGTTGCATAGGTTAGCCCTATTTTATAAATAAATAGGCATATAGCAAACTTGTCAAGTAACTTGACC
This sequence comes from Macrostomum lignano, assembly GCA_002269645.1. Classification (NCBI taxonomy): domain Eukaryota; kingdom Metazoa; phylum Platyhelminthes; family Macrostomidae; genus Macrostomum; species Macrostomum lignano. The sequence goes on from NIVC01002307.1 coordinate 130,131, forward strand.
ATTTTCTAGGATACTCAACTTGCCAAGTTTTGCCAAAAAGTATTGAGTTTTGTCAAGTAGTTGAGTTAATAAAGTATCAATAAAGTTACTCAAACAAAAAGTAATTGAAAAGCAAGATTTTGTGCTAAAAGTATTACTTGAGAATCCATAATTTCTGGAAGTACAAACAAAAGTGCAAAAAAATATGACATTTAATGCAAAAAAATATGACAATAGAGCAAGGTTGAGGTTTGAAATTCACTAACTACCAATTTTTCATTCTACCTGACTACTCAACAAAATTGACTCAAATATCCAGCTCTAACCCCCAAAGTTTGGTCAAGTACTCAACTTTACCAAAACCCAAGTTTTTCTGGGGTCTAATTGAAGTATATGTTTACAAATAATACGTAGGTATGTTTGTTAGCTTATTTTTTCATTCATATATTTGTCCCCTTTTCTTCTTAGATCTATAGAAGTATTTACATGCATTGATACTAAATCTATCTTACTGTTTTATCTAAATTTAAAGTGCACTGTAACATACCCAAGATAAATTTATTTTCTTGACTGCCTGAAGTTTTCAAATATATGTTAATCAATATTTTTGCTTAGCTAAATCAGAAATGTTTTTAATGGGCTATAAATAAAAAATGCTACTATCTCTACAAAATCTACATATTTTTGCTAGAGGTGACAAAGCCTTCAGAAATGAATAAAGAATTGGGGTGACGCAGCAATCTTTGAATTGTTTATCTTTGTTTTACAGCACTCGCGTCCTATTCTGGAATGTTATCTCGCCTATTCGGCGGCGGCAAAAAGCGGGGCTCCGGCCCCGGCTCTGGCGGCAGCGGCGGCGGGGGCAGCGCCGGTAGCGGCAGCGCCGGCAAGAATCGCGACAAAGAACGCGAGATGGACATCGGCCTGCCCACGGACGTGAAGAAGCATGTCCACGTTGAAATTGACCCGCAGACTGGCGAGTTCCGCGGCATCCCGGAGTCCTGGCAGCGCTGGCTCGAACAGGAATTCGATTTCGAATCGCGCACCCAGCATCCGGCCGAGATCATGAATGCGCTGCATCTGTTTAAAAACAATATGCAGGGCAAGCAGGACCCCAAGTACCTGCAGGAGTGCAGCAGCAGCGAGAACGAGAGCGTCTCCACAGATTTCGGCTCCAAGGAGCGTCTGGAGACTTCGCGCAGCGATGACAAACTGTCCGAACGGCACCAGCCGGAGTCCAGCGAGTCCGGCTTCGAGACCGGCTGCGGCAGCGACGACTTGCAGGAGTTGCACGACTACGTCAACCTCGGCCCGCCGCCGCCGCCCGTCCAGCCGCCGCCGGTGCCGCCTCCGCGTAAATCGTTGCAGCACCAGCAGAGGCACCAGCAGAAGCAGCAGCCGCCTCAACCGCCGGTCCCACCGCCAAGAGCCAGCGTGCCGTCAAAGTCATCCACCACCTCGCCGACACCGCCCGCTGAGTCGTCGTCGGCGGCGTCTCCAGCTCCGACGGCAGCTTCCGTTGATGAAGAGCAAACCCCGACTCCGCAGTCTCCCTGCACCCCGGCACTGACTGCTGCTGCTGCTACGATTGCCGTCAATGCTAACGGCGGAACGGCAATAGCGGCTGACGCAACCGTAGCCGACTCCGAGCTGCCGCCGCAGCAGCAGCAGCAAGTTCTAACGCGTAAAAATCGTAAAAAGAAGATGACAGACGCCGAGTTCTACTCTGAGCTTGATAAATTAGTTACAAAGACCAGCTGCGAGGCCGCCTACAATATTGAGAATAAAAAGCTCGGCTGCGGGTAAGCGTTATATATTCATTTTTCTCATTCTCATTATTTTCAAGCGGCCTTAACAATAGAGATACACAATTTATTTATCGTGCTGGGGGTCGGTTGACCCCTTGACCCCCATGTAAAAATAAATACGAATAATATTTATTTGTTTCTATCTCCCTGAGTTCATGACCCCTTTGTTGGTAGTTTAATAAAAGTAGCCAAATACTCGTAGCTGATCAGATCCAGGCGGAGGTCAAGGGGTCAGCTGACCCCCGAGAAAATTTTATATTCCCCAGTCCTGGATTCTGTCAGACTTATTTTTATTTCTCGGGGTCCTTGTCCTTATGGTTTTTTCTCAGGTGGGTCATCTGACCCCTTTACCTCCAGATGGGTTATCTGACCCTCTTGAACTCCAGGTGGGTCATCTGATCTTGACCCCTAGGTGGGTCATCTGACCCCCTTGACCTCCAGATCTTACCCCTTTAATCTCGGGTCTTGATCTTGTCAGACCTTTGGCTGCGTTAAGACAAATGGTAGCTTCATAATTTTATTTGCCGGTGGCCGTGACATGCTCTGATTTTATCGAAGAAAGAGGTGGTCATTTGACCTCTTTAACCCCTCTCCGGTCTAGATCACCCACTGCAACTATACTATCTTGGGATCTTTAGGCCGCTGTTGTTAGATTCCTCTGAATGTCATCTTATAACTCTGAATTGTAAGTCTCATCTCACCCTCCATTCTTACCCTCTCTCATCTCTCACGCTCCATTCTTACCCTCTCTCATCTCTCACGCTCCATTCTTACCCCCTCTCATTTCTCACCCTCTATTCTTACCCCCTCTCATTTCTCAGACTCCATTCTTACCCTCTCTCATCTCTCACGCTCCATTCTTACCCCCTCTCATTTCTCACCCTCTATTCTTACCCCTCTCATCTCTCACCCTCCATTCTTACCCTCTCTCATCTCTCAGACTCCATTCTTACCCCCTCTCATCTCTCACCCTCCATTCTTACCCTCTCTCATTTCTCAGACTCCATTCTTACCCTCTCTCATCTCTCACGCTCCATTCTTACCCTCTCTCATCTCTCACGCTCCATTCTTACCCCCTCTCATTTCTCACCCTCCATTCTTACCCTCTCTCATTTCTCACGCTCCATTCTTACCCCTCTCATTTCTCACCCTCCATTCTTACCCCCTCTCATTTCTCACCCTCCATTCTTACCCTCTCTCATCTCTCAGACTCCATTCTTACCCCCTCTCATCTCTCACCCTCCATTCTTACCCCCCTCTCATTTCTCACCCTCCATTCTTACCCCCTCTCATTTCTCAGACTCCATTCTTACCATTTGGAAAAGTCACAATATAAAGCGCTTCCCTAAAAAAGAACTCAATGCACTACAGAACTGGCTGCTTTAAAGTTTGGTTTTAATTTTTAGTCAAGTACTCCTTATTTTTAATTTTGTTCTTCGTAGTCGTCGAGATCCGGCTTTGGTTTTTTTCCTGGCATTTCTACTTCTGATTTCAACTATTTTTTTCCACGCATTAAGATGCACCTTGATAAATAATTGTGCAATTGGGGCAGCCTACCTCAATAATGCAGTCATCTGAATCTGCGCACTTGTCTGCAACCGGACCGGAAAATTGGATTGAATTTCGATGGTTGTGGGGATTTTTCCGAACACTAGCCGACAAATGTCCCGCCATTAAGTTCCCAGATTGGTTGCCAGATTTCCGCTGGACTGGAACTCGGTACCTGTGGCGATCTGTTCTTAGCAGGCAGGTAGCGAAGTAAGGACTTTTTGCACCGAAGCCCAGGGTTGGCCTTCTGCCTTTCCCCCCCCTCTCTCTCTGGGGATGCTGTCTACATTTTCTATGCATATATTTGTATATAGTAATGTGTATAGAGTGGGTGTGGGAGCGACAGCAATGGTGGGAACTACTCGTATTTTTTAGGTTATTATGGCATTTTATAAAAATGGAGAGTTATGGTTGCGTATGAGTCATTAGTTCATAGCTTAACTAACTATTAGACTGAATTTAACCAACTGAATTCTCATCGTTCATTGATTTCTTTATTGAAATTTTATTCGTTGATTTAAAATAAATGAAAAACTAATATTATTTTAATGGCTTGGGGATAGTTTGGCTTGTGTGTCTGTAAGCCCTCAGCTCCCCCCGTTCAGAACTGCCACCGCGGGATCCCTTTTGGAAGGCCAATGCCGATGAGTCATTATGCGCCACAACTTGTCTTCCCCTTTATTCCTATGTCTAACCCCCCCTCCCCACTGCCTGCTGCTGGCTGTCCGTATCCCCCTTCCCTTGCCCTGGGGGTTTGGCTTTGCTGTCTCTCTACTCTTATCCCATTTCTCTCCCCTGCGATCGGCCGCGGGGAGGGGGCGGGGCGTACTTTCAAAAGCTGCGTACTTACCCGGCTGGACCCCTCCCTCTCTCTGTTCCGTATGTAGGGCTGCCCGCGGGAACGGGGGGGGGGTAAGAGAGAGGGAGAGTGGATTGGGTGGATAGAGGAGCGAAGCGCGGTCTGGCCTTGGGGGACTTTCTGGAGGTTTTCACGGCCGGGCACAGCGGCGGCTCCCCTGCTCTCTCCCCTCTTCCCACTACCGGCAGGCATTACCGCTATGACTAAAACTAACAGTAATGCATATATGGCCGCTTTACTCACACAGGGTGCGAGGTGGTGCTTGTGCTAGGCCGCCAACCCCTCGCAATGCTTTACTGTGTCCTATTTTTAGATTAAACTGGAGCCCAGCCATTGCTCAATTCTTCAATGTTAATTGCCATAATTGGCTGCTTAGGATAAGCGGGTCGGGAATCTCTGCTCACGTGGCTGCTATTGCATTATTCTTTAATAAGAGCGATTCCGGAACCAGGGATCAAAAATATAATCCTAGTGGCGGAACTTTTGTACTACGATGTACCAATTCATCTTTTGGTTGAAAACTGAGGTTGGGAATTAATCCAGAGATAGTAGGGGCCCATGGTGTAAATGAAATGTACTTATTTATATCAAGGACCATAAAAATCGGGGGTCGGCAAACTCCGGCCCGCGAAGCCTGTCTATCCGGCCCCCTCAATATGTGTCTCTTCTCGGCTCTCTTTCTAATCTCCTCTCTCCTCTTCTCACATCTCCTCTCTTCTTCTTTATTCCTCCGACTCAGTATAAGCACTGTATCGCTGCAAAATAACCGAATGAAATTACTCCAACTTCGCAGAGCATCCGGCACAGTGAAACTGGCCCGCGACAAGAAGACCAGCAAGCCAGTGGCCATCAAGTGCATGCAGCTGGCCAAGCAGCCCAAGCGGGAAATGATTCTAACAGAGATTGCCGTTATGCAGAAACTGCATCACAGAAATATTGTCAACTATATTGAATCTTATTGCACAAATCCGCGCACGGAAACTGCCGAACTGCTAGTTGTCATGGAATACCTGGACGGCGGCAGTCTGACTGACGTTGCCACGGAAACCATGATGCAGGAGTCGATTATTGCCGGTGCGTGAAAGTTATTTGATAGTTATTATGATTTTCTTTATACTCTACTGATAAGTAGTGTACTTGAGAAAAGTAGTTGCAACATTATAATTTATGATTATTATTATTGTTATAAATGCTCGTGCTATTTTTGTTTCGCAGCTGTCGCCCGGGAGTGCCTGCAAGCTTTGGCATTTCTGCACGATTTCAATGTCATTCATCGAGACGTCAAATCCGACAATGTCCTATTGGGCATGGGCGGCGAGGTTAAATTAACAGATTTCGGCTTTTGCGCCCAGCTGACCGAGAGAGGCAGCACGCGGCAAACCATGGTGCGCCTTCTGCGCTGCTTGTTTTTGCTAGGGATTTGGATTAAGGGGATTTTCGGATTAGCGGCGATTCTTGGAGGGTTGTCGGCGATCTGCCGATGATTCTATGGTAGGAATAAGTGACGATCTGCCGCTGATTCTATGGTAGGAATTAGTGGCGATCTGCAGATGGTTCTATGGTAGGAATTAGTGACGATCTGCCGCTGATTCTATGGTAGGAATTAGTGACGATCTGCCGCTGATTCTATGGTAGGAATTAGTGGCGATCTGCAGATGATTCTATGGTAGGAATTAGTGACGATCTGCAGATGATTCTATGGTAGGAATTAGTGACGATCTGCCGCTGATTCTATGGTAGGAATAAGTGACGATCTGCAGATGATTCTATGGTAGGAATTAGTGACGATCTGCCGCTGATTCTATGGTAGGAATTAGTGGCGATCTGCAGGTGATTCTATGGTAGGAATTAGTGACGATCTGCAGATGATTCTATGGTAGGAATTAGTGACGATCTGCCGCTGATTCTATGGTAGGAATAAGTGACGATCTGCAGATGATTCTATGGTAGGAATTAGTGACGATCTGCCGCTGATTCTATGGTAGGAATTAGTGGCGATCTGCAGGTGATTCTATGGTAGGAATTAGTGACGATCTGCCGCTGATTCTATGGTAGGAATTAGTGACGATCTGCCGCTGATTCTATGGTACGAATTAGTGACGATCTGCAGGTGATTCTATAGTAGGAATTAGTGGCGATCTGCAGGTGATTCTATAGTAGGAATTAGTGGCGATCTGCAGGTGATTCTATAGTAGGAATTAGTGGCGATCTGCAGGTGATTCTATGGTAGGAATTAGTGACGATCTGCCGCTGATTCTATGGTAGGAATTAGTGACGATCTGCCGCTGATTCTATGGTAGGAATTAGCGACGATCTGCCGCTGATTCTATGGTAGGATTTAGTGACGATCTGCCGCTGATTCTATGGTAGGAGTTAGTGACGATCTGCAGATGATTCTGTTAGGGTAGCGGTGATCTGCCATAGAATAGAATCTTTGTAAACTTTGTGCCGTATGCAGCTCAACAACGCGCAAGATTGTTATTCGCTCTGACTGCAGGTCGGCACGCCCTACTGGATGGCGCCGGAAGTGGTCAATCGGACTACCAGCTACAACAACAAGATCGACGTCTGGTCCCTGGGCATCATGGTTATGGAGATGGTCGACGGGGAGCCGCCCTACATGAATGAGCAGCCTATCAAGGTATGTAGCTTGCTCACCCTGTTGGACACAGGCCTATCTTAGACACAGACATGCCCTGTTGGACACAGACCAACCCTGTTAGGCAGACATACCCTGTTAGACAGATATACCCTGTTAGACACAGACCAACCCTGTTAGACAGACATACCCTGTTAGACACAGACATGCCCTGTTAGACAGACCTACTCTGTTAGACACAGGTATACCTGTTAGACACAGGTCTAACAGGTATACAGGTATACCAGATACAGACATACCCTGTTAGATACAGACATACCCTGTTAGACACAGACATACCCTGTTAGACACAGACATGCCCTGTTAGACAGACCTACTCTGTTAGACACAGGTATACCAGATACAGACATACCCTGTTAGACACAAGCACGCCTGTTAGACACAGACCTACCCTGTTAGACACAGTCCTACCCTGTTAGACACAGACATGCCCTGTTAGACACAGACATACCCTGTTAGACACAGGCATACCCTGTTAGATACAGACATACCCTGTTAGACACAAGCATGCCTGTTAGACACAGAACTACCCTGTTAGACACAGTCCTACCCTGTTAGGCACAGACATGCCCTGTTAGGCACAGACATACCCTGTTAGGCACAGACATACCCTGTTAGACAGATATACCTGTCAGATGCGCATAACAGGAATCTCCATATGGAACACCCGCATTGCAGGCCATCTACCTGATCCAGACCAAGGGCAAGCCCGACTACAAAGAGCCAGCGAACATGAGCCCGGAGATCAAGGACTTCTTAGACCGGTGCCTGTGCGTGGACCCCGCGGAGAGGGCCTCGGCCAAGGACCTGCTCAGTCACAAGTTCCTTGACAAGGCTTGCTCGCTGCAAGCTAAGCTGAAGGACTACATCACGGCCGCTAGGAAAGCCACTGGAAAATCTTAGCCAGATTAAATTAGATGAGTATCTGACTTGAATATTGATATTGTCTGTCATTATTGCTGTTTTTGGCCGACCTAACTGCTTCTTGAGCTCTTTCTCTGCTTTTTTAACATTATTATTATACTCTAGCTTAAACAACTGGCTCCGTATCTTTGTATTCTGCCGCATGCACTCAATTATTTGTGTTTTACTATCTCTGATTCGTATTTTTGCGCATCATATTTGCTAATTATAATCTTCCGCAAATTCGCTTATCTTCACTATACAAAGTGTACTTTGTACTTAATGCAAATATGCACTTTTACTGAACTAGTTAGATGACGAGGCATTTGCTTATTCAAAACACAGTAATAGTTACTCCCGCCGTTTACTCATACAATGTTATCATTAGATCATAAAAACAGGGATCATAAAATGTAGGTCTAGGCAGTACAGGCTTATGAATTGCATTGGAGATTTTATCCTGATTTGCGCGCCACCTTGCCTGAGCTTTGCGAGAATTTTACTTTTGACTGAATTAATTAACCAATTAATTTATTTATTAATTAGGTCATTAGTGCATTAGAGTCCATTAGTGCAATTGAATCTGTTCATATTGTTTGCTTCGCTTTAGTCATACGATTGTGAAATCAATTAAATTAATAATTCATGTAAGTGCAAACTATTATTTGTTAATTTCGATAGAGTTCAAAACGCGTTCCCATTTTGTTGGACTTTATTAAATATTATTTTAATTTTTATATGGTTGAAAATAATTCTATTAATGACATAATAACCTTACTTTGATTATTCTCTGTATATAGTCATTTTTTAGTTTTTTTCACTAGCCTATTACAGTATGCAATAATAATTGATATATTGTTATGCATCTCTTAGAGTCCTTTTTTCTTTAACAACCGGTTTCAATTATGCCGGCGGGTTGGAAGCCTGTCACTGACTGTATGCCTAACTGGGGGCCTCTTTATGCATTGATCTCTGCTGCATGTTCCTTTTTATTGCTGTTTAAATACCGCTTGCTAGATCAGTATGATGCTTTAACATAGCCTGTCTCACTTTCCCGCCTTCTCTCTGTTTATCTCACCGTCTATCTCACCCTTGTCTGTTTATCTCACCGTCTATCTCACCCTTGTCTCTATTTATCTCACTGTCTATCTCACCCCGACTCTGTTTATCTCACTGTCTATCTCACCCTTGTCTCTGTTTATCTCACTGTCTATCTCACCCTTGTCTCTATTTATCTCACTGTCTATCTCACCCTTGTCTCTGTTTATCTCACCGTCTATCTCACCCTGTCTGTTTATCTCACTGTCTATCTCACCCTGTCTGTTTATCTCACTGTCTATCTCACCCCGACTCTGTTTTTCTCACTGTCTATCTCACCCTTGTCTCTGTTTATCTCACTGTCTATCTCACCCTTGTCTCTATTTATCTCACTGTCTATCTCACCCTTGTCTCTGTTTATCTCACCGTCTATCTCACCTTGTCTGTTTATCTCACTGTCTATCTCACCCTGTCTGTTTATCTCACTGTCTATCTCACCCTGTCTGTTTATCTCACTGTCTATCTCACCCTGTCTCTATTTATCTCACTGTCTATCTCACCCTGTCTCTGTTTATCTCACTGTCTATCTTACCCTGTCTCTGTTTAGCTCCATCTCATTCAAATGATTTGTTAGCAGACGCACATTAAATGAATAATTTTTTTGTTTTGTGTTGCTACTATTTCTTTCTGCTGGGACCCTACGGGACTTTGACTCGGCCGAGGCCCAGTCTGTATTAGCAGCAAGATGCTCTCATATAAATAATTTAAATATATGCTTATATATAAAAGTTTTTGATGTCACTGATTGATTTGCGCTCATCAAATATTAAAGGACCCTTTTCAGCGCAAAACAGTTTTTTACTGCTTGCAACTTTTTTTGTTAAATTGTTGTTAAAGTTTAGCTAGCTTATTACCAAGTAAGTAAATGTTAATGTATGCTTACTAACTACTCGAATCTGTTGCCCGCCTTTGCGTCCTTTATGCTCTGTATTTTTATTTATATGTTTGTATTTGTTTTGTTAAAATTTGTATAATTTCTGGACTCCAGTCGCGGGGAACAGACATTTATTGCTGGACCCCTTGGGAACACTTTTTATGTTTCTTGTCTGCAGTCATCCGCGTATATGAATGAATGAATAAATTATTATGCATCCATAATTAATTATTATTACTTTATTCGTCTATTTGAATAGCAAATTGAGACATTTTTAATTGGTTTTTGCTTTCCAGTTTATTGCTGGCTGCAAGGCAGTGTTCTGATGCACTCAATCGTCCATTGATCACGTGATCCCATTCAACTTTATCGATCGCTTTTGTAAGCACAAGCTAATACTAGTATCCAGGTGTCCAGTCATTTATCACGTGATCTCACTCAACTTTATCGATCGCTTTTGTAAGCACAAGCTAATACTAGTATCCAGTCATTGATCACGTGATCTCATTTAACTTTATCGATCGCTTTTGTAAGCACAAGCTAATACTAGTAGCCAGTCATTGATCACGTGATCTCATTTAACTTTATCGATCGCTTTTGTAAGCACAAGCTAATACTAGTATCCAGGTGTCCAGTCATTTATCACGTGATCTCACTCAACTTTATCGATCGCTTTTGTAAGCACAAGCTAATACTAGTAGCCAGTCATTGATCACGTGATCTCATTTAACTTTATCGATCGCTTTTATAAGCACAAGCCAATAGCCGCTCCCGCTACTGTGGTCACGTGATCTTTATTGATCCAAGATAAAAGAAAAAGTCCAAGTCACGAAATTAGTTAGGCAGTTGTTGTCAGTAAAAAATATTGCATATTGGGCCGCGGGTTTGGCGCTAACCAACGAGTGTTTGTGCTATAAATAGAATTTACTGCATTGCTTTCCAGTATTGAAGTTATAAATAAGACTCAAATTCCAATGTGACAAAAAGGTGACAAAAAAGATTTTTTGTTAAAAAGCGGCAGAATACGAGCGTAATTAGAAAGTTAATGTCATTTGACATTTTCATAGACAATGCATATGCGTAGTAGTATGTAACGTGCATAGTAGTTTGTTAGTATAACACGCTTTGGCATGTAAAGAAACAGCAAAATAATGGCAATTATATATATATATATATATATAGTTGAGTGAAACTAAGTCTAATTTTAAACTAAGATTGTCCTAAGATTGTTGTTGATCTCAACTTGCAGTTTTAAGGCTTAAGAGAGAAAATTTCTGATAAAAAAGCTAATAAAGAAAACGAAAAACAGTGAAAAAATAAAGGTCTAAGCAATTTTTGTTGTCAAGCATAAAGACATGACTAAACTTGCTAGCTAAAACTATTCATTTCAATCACTAAGTATGAAGAGGATATGCAGAACGAAGAGAGAACTTAAAAGTGTACATGTTCAAACAAGCAAATGTATTGACAAAAGGGTAAAATTATTTTCTGTATATAATAAAACCAATTTTCAAAAAACAAGGGATAGCACAAAAACTTGTAGAACAACCTTTGTATTATGAATTTGAATACAACCTTTTTTAGTTGGGCAAACATTTCTTGACGAAGAGGGTAAAAGATTGATGGATACAACCATTTGCGACACAAAAATTCCGCCATTGTTCCACGGCAAAGCGAGGGAACACTTCATTTAAAACATGTGTAGCTGGGAAAAACTGGCCGAAATTCAGTGCTCCCAGACTCTCAGGTGAGACTGGATTCTCCCACCAACTCTCCCAGACTCTCAGGTGAGACTGGATTCTCCCCCCCCAACTCTCCCAGACTCTCAGGTGAGACTGGATTCTCCCCCCCAACTATCCCAGACTCTCAGGTAAGACTGGATTCTCCCCCCCCAACTCTCCCAGACTCTCAGGTGAGACTGGATTCTCCCCCTCCCAACTCTCCCAGACTCTCAGGTGAGACTGGATTCTCCCCCCCCAACTCTCCCAGACTCTCAGGTGAGACTGGATTCTCCCCCCACCAACTCTCCCAGACTCTCAGGTGAGACTGGATTCTCCCACCAACTCTCCCAGACTCTCAGGTGAGACTGGATTCTCCCACCAACTCTCCCAGACTCTCAGGTGAAACTGGATTCTCCCACCAACTCTCCCAGACTCTCAGGTGAGACTGGATTCTCCCCCCAACTCTCCCAGACTCTCAGGTAAGACTGGATTCTCCCCCCAACTCTCCCAGACTCTCAGGTGAGACTGGATTCTCCCCCCCCAACTCTCCCAGACTCTCAGGTGAGACTGGATTCTCCCCCCCCAACTCTCCCAGACTCTCAGGTGAGACTGGATTCTCCCACCAACTCTCCCAGACTCTCAGGTGAGACTGGATTCTCCCACCAACTCTCCCAGACTCTCAGGTGAGACTGGATTCTCCCACCAACTCTCCCAGACTCTCAGGTGAGACTGGATTCTCCCACCAACTCTCCCAGACTCTCAGGTGAGACTGGATTCTCCCACCAACTCTCCCAGACTCTCAGGTGAGACTGGATTCTCCCCCCCAACTCTCCCAGACTCTCAGGTGAGACTGGATTCTCCCCCCCCAACTCTCCCAGACTCTCAGGTGAGACTGGATTCTCCCCCCCCCAACTCTCCCAGACTCTCAGGTGAGACTGGATTCTCCCACCAACTCTCCCAGACTCTCAGGTGAGACTGGATTCTCCCACCAACTCTCCCAGACTCTCAGGTGAGACTGGATTCTCCCACCAACTCTCCCAGACTCTCAGGTGAGACTGGATTCTCCCACCAACTCTCCCAGACTCTCAGGTGAGACTGGATTCTCCCACCAATTTTCCTAGACTCTGAGGTAAAACGAACGCGAAATAATCCCTTAATTATGTGCGTAGATGGAGACAGAACGTGCTAACTCGTCTCGTGGCGTTAAAATAATCTGTACTAATCTTTACCTGACTAGCAAACTAGTTTTTTTTATCGATTCTGGTACAGACATCTATCGATTCTAGTACAGACATCTATCGATTCTGGTACAGACATCTATCGATTCTGGTACAGACATCTATCGATTCTGGTACAGACATCTATCGATTCTGGTACAGACATCTATCGATTCTGGTACAGACATCTATCGATTCTGGTACAGAAATCTATCGATTCTGGTACAGACATCTATCGATTCTGGTACAGACATCTATCGATTCTGGTACAGACATCTATCGATTCTGGTACAGACATCTATCGATTCTGGTACAGACATCTATCGATTCTGGTACAGACATCTATCGATTCTGGTACAGACATCTATCGATTCTGGTACAGACATCTATCGATTCTGGTACAGACATCTATCGATTCTGTATCTACCGCAACCAGCTTGCAACACAGGGCGCACAGCACCCGGACTCCAATAGAAAACACCTGATTGCTAAACAAAGGATTCGAGCATAGAAAAGGCCAGCTAGGCCACAGAATAGGATCAGTAATAACAAACAAAGGAAGCAAGGAAGGAAGGTAGAAAATACAAAGGAGAGAAAAATGACAATTGCAGTCATTGTTGCTAATTTGAATTTGCTGCAGAATAGATAGGTGCTCTAGGAGCTGTCCTCAGAGCGGCATTCACCACAGCAGACAGAAGACGGCTGCAAAGACTGTTGCCAGGCCAACCAAAATCGCTGAGCTGGTGCGGGCGGTCGCCCTGGACCCGCCAGAAATATTCTGTGTGCTCTTCTTGGGCTCCGTTATGCAGGGAACTGCTAATGGCGGGTTTGGTTCGGAGTTTCAAGTGCGTTTCTCGTGCGAGCTGCATGTAACTGTCTGTGAGAGCCGATTTCAAGGAGTATATGGGATGTGTACAGCCTTTTTTAATGTTTCTTTTTTTCAATTCTGATGTACACCCTTTGTGAGCGTCTGTGCCTGCGTGTGGAATTTGCATGACAATGTTCTACAGCGAATCAAACTGCCTTACCATTTTGCTGCATATAGTTGCGAATGTTCCTCATCTGAGCGTTCCAGAAGTTGCACTTCCTTCGCCGCAGATTCTCGCCGACTTTATAGCCGCTGGAGCCTTGCTTGACTTCCAGCACAATGTGCGACCGGTTGCCCATCCTATAGGGCGGCCAGGTCATTATGTGCTCCTGGATGTTCCGCGTGCCCTCCGGCTGGTTAGGGTTGCTGAGGACAGGTTTGGGTGAGGATTGTAGTGCAATGACGGATGTTGGGGCAGGTGAGGCTGCATAATGACGGATGTTGGGGCGGGTGAGGCTGCATAATGACGGATATTGGGGTGAGGCTGCATAATGATGGATATTAGGGTGAGGCTGCATAATGACGGATATTGGGGTGAGGCTGCATAATGACGGATATTAGGGCGGGTGAGGCTGCATAATGACGGATATTGGGGCGGGTGAGGCTGCATAATGACGGATATTGGGGCGGGTGAGGCTGCATAATGACGGATATTAGGGCGGGTGAGGCTGCATAATGACGGATATTGGGGTGAATGAGGCTGCATAATGACGGATATTGGGGTGAGGCTGCATAATGACGGATATTGGGGTGGGTGAGGCTGCATAATGACGCACATTGACGATAAAATGACAAGACAAATTTCTTGTTCAACTGTGTCCTATAAAAGCACTCTTAACTCACCCGGTCTTGGCAAAGTTGGACCAAAACTTGAGCATATCCCTGCTTAGCTCCTCCTCAGCCGGTGTGTACTTATAAAAGTTCTTGGTGAAGTTCTCATTGAACGGCATGCCGAATGTGTAATCCAGCTCGTAGCCATGCATCGCTCCGGTCCATTCTGGCATTGGCAGGCTCTCGGTGTGGTGCTCAAACGAGTACATCCACACGTTGTTCCCTAAGCTGGCCTTCCTCTCCAAGAAGCGCAGATAAAATTCCGCAAAGTCAATAACCGGACACTTGAACGTGTTGTCCCCGGTCAGCTCGTCGAAGGCGTACAGGACATCCTTGCTGGTCCAGTGGTTGAAGCCGTACTTTGGCGATGGCAGCTGGTACTCGAAGGCCAAAGAGTCCACAATCAGTGGGTTGAGATTCTGGCTGTGCATGAAGTACTTGGCCAGGATCATGGGCGGGTCTTTCTCCACGCGCTGGGCGATGCTCGTCACCTTTTTCAGGTGCTCCGCGTCCTCCTTTCTGACGGGATTGGAGCTGCCCCACCAGAACGGTATGTGCCACTTGTTGCTGCTCAGGTTCGTCTTGGGCAGGAAGAAAGAGGACAGCGCGTACACAATCCAGAATACGCCTTCGTTCTTCACCACGCCTGGAATTTGTTGCGGTGGACCGCCGAGGTTGTTAAATAGTCTCAGGAATAGTCCCAGATCCAGAGATTTCAACCCAACATTCTCGTACAATCTGCTTTCAAAAATCAAAATTTGAGATTCTCCTTTCCAAATTCTCCCTCCGAGAGTCTCCATCCGAGATTTTCAATCTGAGATTCTCCCTCTGAGATTCTCCCTCCGAGATTCTCCTTTTGAGATTCTTCCTCTGAGATTCTCCCTCCGAGATTCTCCTTTTGAGATTCTTCCTCTGAGATTCTCAATCTGGGATTATCCGTTACGAGATTCTCCCTCCGAGATTCTCCTTTTGAGATTCTTCCTCTGAGATTCTCAATCTGGGATTATCCGTTACGAGATTCTCCCTTCGAGATTCTCTCTTTGAGATTCTCCCTCTGAGATTCTCAATCTGAGATTCGCCCTCTGAGATTCTCAATCTGAGATTCTCCCTCTGAGATTCTCCCTCCGAGACTCTTCCTCTTAAATTCTCCCTCTGGGATTCTCCTTCCGAAATTCTCCCTTTGAGATTCTCCCTCTGATATTCTCCCTCCGAGACTCTCAATCTGAGATTCTCCCTCCGAGATTCTCCTTTTGAGATTCTTCCTCTGAGATTCTCAATCTGAGATTCTCCCTCTAAGATTCTCAATCTGAGATTCTCCCTCTGAGATTTTCCCTCCGAGATTCTCCCTCTGAGATTCTCCCTCCGAGATTCTCCCTCCGAGATTCTCCTTTTGAGATTCTCCCTCTGAGATTCTCCCTCCGAGATTCTCAATCTGAGATTCTCCCTCCGAGATTCTCCTTTTGAGATTATTCCTCTGAGATTCTCAATCTGAGATTCTCCCTCTAAGATTCTCAATCTGAGATTCTCCCTCTGAGATTTTCCCTCCGAGATTCTCCCTCTGAGATTCTCCCTCCGAGATTATCCCTCTGAGATTCTCCCTCCGAAATTCTCCCTCCGAGATTCTCAATCTGAGATTATCACTTACGAGATTCTCCCTACGAGATTCTCCCTCTGAGATTCTCCCTCCGAGATTCTCCCTCCGAGATTCTCCTTTTGAGATTCTCCCTCTGAGATTCTCCCTCCGAAATTCTCCCTCCGAGATTCTCAATCTGAGATTATCACTTACGAGATTCTCCCTACGAGATTCTCCCTCTGAGATTCTCCCTCCGAGATTCTCCTTTTGAGATTCTCCCTCTGAGATTCTCCCTCCGAGATTCTCAATCTGAGATTCTCCCTCCGAGATTCTCCTTTTGAGATTATTCCTCTGAGATTCTCAATCTGAGATTCTCCCTCTAAGATTCTCAATCTGAGATTCTCCCTCTGAGATTTTCCCTCCGAGATTCTCCCTCTGAGATTCTCCCTCCGAAATTCTCCCTCCGAGATTCTCAATCTGAGATTATCACTTACGAGATTCTCCCTACGAGATTCTCCCTCTGAGATTCTCCCTCCGAGATTCTCCCTCCGAGATTCTCCTTTTGAGATTCTCCCTCTGAGATTCTCCCTCCGAAATTCTCCCTCCGAGATTCTCAATCTGAGATTATCACTTACGAGATTCTCCCTACGAGATTCTCCCTCTGAGATTCTCCCTCCGAGATTCTCCTTTTGAGATTCTCCCTCTGAGATTCTCCCTCCGAGATTCTCAATCCGAGATTCTCCCTCCAAGATTCTTCCTTTGAGATTCTCCCTCCGAAATTCTCCCTTTGAGATTCTCCCTCCGAGATTCTCCCTCCGAGATTCTCCTTTTGAGATTCTTCCTCTGAGATTCTCAATCTGAGATTCTCCCTCTGATATTCTCAATCTGAGATTCTCCCTCTGAGATTATCCTCTGAGATTCTCCATCTGAGATGATCCCTCTGAGATTCTCCCTTTAAGATTCTCAATCCGAGATTCTCCCTCCGAGATTCTTCCTTTGAGATTCTCCCTCCGAGATTCTCCCTTTGAGATTCACCCTCCGAGATTCTCCCTCCGAGATTCTCCTTTTGAGATTCTTCCTCTGAGATTCTCAATCTGAGATTCTCCCTCTGATATTCTCAATCAGAGATTCTCCCTCTGAGATTATCCTCTGAGATTCTCAATCCGAGATTCTCCCTCCGAGATTCTCCTTTTGAGATTCTTCCTCTGAGATTCTCAATCTGAGATTCTCCCTCCGAGATTCTCCTTTTGAGATTCTTCCTCTGAGATTCTCAATCTGAGATTCTCCCTCTGAGATTTTCCCTCCGAGATTATCCCTCTGAGATTATCCCTCTGAGATTCTCCCTTTAAGATTCTCAATCTGAGATTCTCCCTCTGAGATTTTCCCTCCGAGATTATCCCTCTGAGATTATCCCTCTGAGATTCTCCCTTTAAGATTCTCAATCTGAGATTCTCCCTCTGAGATTTTCCCTCCGAGATTATCCCTCTGAGATTCTCCCTCCGAGATTCTTCCTTTGAGATTCTCCCTTCGAGATTCTCCCTCCGAGAATCTCCCTCTGACATTCTCCCTCCGAGAATCCCCCCCCGAGAACGGCATCCCAGTAGCAATCTCCCTGTAAGAAATTTATTCCCAGAATCTTCTAGCCGGAATCTAAATCTTAAATCTTCACAGGCAGCCCAGGCCGAGTGACACAGCCAGGCACAAGGATATCTTGGCGGGATCAGCAGTCAACCCGTAGCAGAGCACCCGTATAGCAAGCGCGCAAATTCGAAAAGCCATCTCGATCAGATAAGATCGAACCAGACAGGCAGATGGTCGGCACAGAAACTAATGCAAAAATAAATTTGTACTAAGTGCATGTAAAGCTAGAGGAAATAGACGGCGCTAAAAGGTGGCGACAGAGACATATGACGGACCGTTTTGAAAATTTTTAGCTTGGCCTGCAGCGCGCCCAGATATTGGGACGGAGATAAACAAGAAAAGTTTTTAGAGAAAGCCCAGATAGCATGGTTTTCTGTGTCGCCAGTCTGCTAAATGAAGAATAGAAATGTTTGATATTAATATTCTGAAATAGCAGAAGATTGAAAGCATCATGCTTGGTCTCGGATCGCATTCCAGCTAATTCTGTCGGGCCGAAAATTCCGTCCTGTCTTTGAGGTCTAAACTGACCGCTAGCCTCACCCTCACTCAGGTCTAGACTGACCGCTAACCTCACCCTCACTCAGGTCTAGACTGCCCGCTAACCTCACCCTCACTCAGGTCTAGACTGCCCGCTAGCCTCACCCTCACTCAGGTCTAGACTGCCCGCTAACCTCACCCTCACTCAGGTCTAGACTGCCCGCTAACCTCACCCTCACTCAGGTCTAGACTGACCGCTAGCTTCACCCTCACTCAGGTCTAGACTGCCCGCTAGCCTCACCCTCACTCAGGTCTAGACTGCCCGCTAACCTCACCCTCACTCAGGTCTAGACTGCCCGCTAGCCTCACCCTCACTCAGGTCTAGACTGCCCGCTAGCTTCACCCTCACTCAGGTCTAGACTGCCCGCTAGCTTCACCCTCACTCAGGTCTAGACTGCCCGCTAACCTCACCCTCACTCAGGTCTAGACTGCCCGCTAACCTCACCCTCACTCAGGTCTAGACTGCCCGCTAACCTCACCCTCACTCAGGTCCAGACTGCCCTTCACCCTCACTCAGGTCTAGACTGTCCGCTAACCTCACCCTCACAGGTCTAGACTGCCCGCTAGCCTCACCCTCACTCAGGTCTAGACTGCCCGCTAGCTTCACCCTCACTCAGGTCTAGACTGACCGCTAGCTTCACCCTCACTCAGGTCTAGACTGCCCGCTAACCTCACCCTCACAGGTCTAGACTGCCCGCTAACCTCACCCTCACTCAGGTCTAGACTGACCGCTAGCTTCACCCTCACTCAGGTCTAGACTGCCCGCTAACCTCACCCTCACTCAGGTCTAAACTGACCGCTAACCTCACCCTCACTCAGGTCTAGACTGCCCGCTAACCTCACCCTCACTCAGGTCTAGACTGACCGCTAGCTTCACCCTCACTCAGGTCTAGACTGCCCGCTAACCTCACCCTCACTCAGGTCTAAACTGTCCGCTAACCTCACCCTCATTCAGGTCTAGACTGACCGCTAGCTTCACCCTCACTTAGGTCTAGACTGACCGCTAGCTTCACCCTCACTCAGGTCTAGACTGCCCGCTAACCTCACCCTCACTCAGGTCTAGACTGCCCGCTAGCTTCACCCTCACTCAGGTCTAGACTGCCCGCTAACCTCACCCTCACTCAGGTCTAGACTGCCCGCTAACCTCACCCTCACTCAGGTCTAGACTGCCCGCTAGCCTCACCCTCACTCAGGTCTAGACTGTCCACTAACCTCACCCTCACTCAGGTCTAGACTTCAGGCCATTCCCGCTAACACCTCACCCAGCATGAGGTCAGTCTTCTTCATGTTGTCCCTCTGCACTGAGATGCGCGGATCCTCCGGCATGAACTCGGTGCCGTACACCGGTCGTAGTGGCAGGTAGAAAAAGTACAACGGCGGCTCTGTCAGGTTGCTCCGCCGACCAATTCGTGACTGGTACCTGTTGTAGTAGGGCACTCGTTCTTCGTTGATTTTCGCCACAATGGGATAGAGCTTGGCCTGGATCTTCTCCGGACTGATGTGGCGCATGCAGCCAATAATTCTCTTCCTGTTGCCGTGGCCAACATAGCAGTTGAGCTGGACGGCCAGGATGTAGGCCCGGTGTCTGGCCCTGGCCTGATCCTCGCTGGCCCAGTAGGCCAGGGCGCTGCCGCTGTTCATGATTGCCCGCGAGAAATACTTCTGCGACTCGGGCAGCAGCATGTGCAGGCTGACCGACACCGCGCCAGCCGACTCGCCAAAGATCGTCACCCGTGACGGGTCGCCACCGAAGTACCTGACGGTGGATGCGGATACCGAACCGATTCAATGTCGCTGTTGTATAAAGGAGGTTGAAATTTTGCCACGCCTAGTGACTTGATAGAGAGGCTTGTACTGTCACACATTGACTTGATAGAGAGGCTTGTACTGTCACACATTGACTTGATAGAGAGGCTTGTACTGTCACACATTGACTTGATAGAGAGGCTTGTACTGTCACACCTTGACTTGATAGAGAAGCTTGTACTGTCACATATTGACTTGATAGAGAGACTTGTACTGTCACACCTTGACTTGATAGAGAGGCTTGTACTGTCACACATTGACTTGATAGAGAGATTTGTACTGTCATACCTTGACTTGATAGAGAGGCTTGTACTGTCACACATTGACTTGATAGAGAGGCTTGTACTGTCACACATTGACTTGATAGAGAGGCTTGTACTGTCACACATTATCCTGAGAGAGAGGCTTCGGATGTCATACTTAAGGTTACATTTAGGTCTAGACTGCTACACCAGAAACAGAGGTCTGAGGTGTGGCAGCTCAGGTGCCAGAGTCTCACAAGCATGAGCAGCATTACAGAAATAGCATTTCCCACTCGACACACAATATGATAATCGAACCTGGCATTCGTCCAAATCCATTTCATAGCCAGCCGTTGGTCCATGAGCCCCATGTTGCCTGGCGCCTCATCCGGGTCCAGGTACAGGAAGCCGAAGGCGCCGGTTCGGTACTGCATCGAGGCCACCACGACGTCTCCTTTGGAGGCCAGCACTGCGCCATCGTAAATCTCCAGGGAGGCCGAGCCGCCGTAGAACCCGCCGCCGAATATCCACACCATGACGGCCTTCTTGTCGCCCTGATTCTCGGTGGGGGTCCACACATTCAGGTAGAGGCAGTCCTCCGACATTTCCGTGTTGTTCCACCAGATTAGCAGAGCCGGATTCTGCCCGGGGTACGCATTTATTGCTGCATAATTCCATGCTTCCCCAGAATCAGCTCTGCCTACTGCCTCACCAACACAGCACAGCCTCCACCTACCACCTCACCAACACAGCACAGCCTCAACCTACCGCCTCATCAACACAGCACAGCCTCAACCTACCGCCTCACCAACACAGCACAGCCTCAACCTACCGCCTCACCAACACAGCACAGCCTCCACCTACCGACTCATCAACACAGCACAGCCTCAACTCTGCCTACTGCCTCATCAACACAGCACAGCCTCAACCTACCGCCTCATCAACACAGCACAGCCTCCACCTACCGACTCATCAACACAGCACAGCCTCAACTCTGCCTACTGCCTCATCAACACAGCACAGCCTCAACTCTGCCTACTGCCTCATCAACACAGCACAGCCTCAACTCTGCCTACTGCCTCATCAACACAGCACAGCCTCAACTCTGCCTACTGCCTCATCAACACAGCACAGCATCCACCTACCGACTCATCAACACAGCACAGCATCCACCTACCGCCTCATCAACACAGCACAGCCTCAACCTACCGCCTCATCAACACAGCACAGCCTCCACCTACCGCCTCATCAACACAGCACAGCCTCCACCTACCGCCTCATCAACACAGCACAGCCTCCACCTACCGCCTCATCAACACAGAACAGCCTCCACCTACCGCCTCACCAACACAGCACAGCCTCAACCTACCGCCTCACCAACACAGCACAGCCTCCACCTACCGCCTCACCAACACAGCACAGCCTCAACCTACCGCCTCACCAACACAGCACAGCCTCCACCTACCGACTCATCAACACAGCACAGCCTCAACTCTGCCTACTGCCTCATCAACACAGCACAGCCTCAACCTACCGCCTCATCAACACAGCACAGCCTCCACCTACCGACTCATCAACACAGCACAGCCTCAACTCTGCCTACTGCCTCATCAACACAGCACAGCCTCAACTCTGCCTACTGCCTCATCAACACAGCACAGCCTCAACTCTGCCTACTGCCTCATCAACACAGCACAGCCTCAACTCTGCCTACTGCCTCATCAACACAGAACAGCATCCACCTACCGACTCATCAACACAGCACAGCCTCAACCTACCGCCTCATCAACACAGCACAGCCTCCACCTACCGCCTCATCAACACAGCACAGCCTCCACCTACCGCCTCATCAACACAGCACAGCCTCCACCTACCGCCTCATCAACACAGCACAGCCTCCACCTACCGCCTCATCAACACAGAACAGCCTCCACCTACCGCCTCATCAACACAGCACAGCCTCCACCTACCGCCTCATCAACACAGCACAGCCTCCACCTACCGCCTCATCAACACAGCACAGCCTCCACCTACCGCCTCATCAACACAGCACAGCCTCCACCTACCGCCTCATCAACACAGAACAGCCTCCACCTACCGCCTCATCAACACAGCACAGCCTCCACCTACCGCCTCATCAACACAGCACAGCCTCCACCTACCGCCTCATCAACACAGCACAGCCTCCACCTACCGCCTCATCAACACAGCACAGCCTCCACCTACCGCCTCATCAACACAGAACAGCCTCCACCTACCGCCTCACCAACACAGCACAGCCTCAACCTACCGCCTCACCAACACAGCACAGCCTCAACTCTGCCTACTGCCTCATCAACACAGCACAGCCTCAACCTACCGCCTCATCAACACAGCACAGCCTCCACCTACCGACTCATCAACACAGCACAGCCTCAACTCTGCCTACTGCCTCATCAACACAGCACAGCCTCAACTCTGCCTACTGCCTCATCAACACAGCACAGCCTCAACTCTGCCTACTGCCTCATCAACACAGCACAGCCTCAACTCTGCCTACTGCCTCATCAACACAGCACAGCATCCACCTACCGACTCATCAACACAGCACAGCCTCAACTCTGCCTACTGCCTCATCAACACAGCACAGCCTCAACTCTGCCTACTGCCTCATCAACACAGCACAGCCTCAACTCTGCCTACTGCCTCATCAACACAGCACAGCCTCAACTCTGCCTACTGCCTCATCAACACAGCACAGCCTCAACTCTGCCTACTGCCTCATCAACACAGCACAGCATCCACCTACCGCCTCATCAACACAGCACAGCCTCAACCTACCGCCTCATCAACACAGCACAGCCTCCACCTACCGCCTCATCAACACAGCACAGTCTCCACCTACCGCCTCATCAACACAGCACAGCCTCCACCTACCGCCTCATCAACACAGCACAGCCTCCACCTACCGCCTCATCAACACAGAACAGCCTCCACCTACCGCCTCATCAACACAGAACAGCCTCCACCTACCGCCTCATCAACACAGCACAGCCTCCACCTACCGCCTCATCAACACAGCACAGCCTCCACCTACCGCCTCATCAACACAGCACAGCCTCAACCTACCGACTCATCAACACAGCACAGCCTCAACTCTGCCTACTGCCTCATCAACACAGCACAGCCTCCACCTACCGCCTCATCAACACAGCACAGCCTCCACCTACCGCCTCATCAACACAGCACAGCCTCCACCTACCGACTCATCAACACAGCACAGCCTCAACTCTGCCTACTGCCTCATCAACACAGCACAGCCTCCACCTACCGCCTCATCAACGCAGCACAGCCTCAGCTTGTACTGTCTCACCGTCCTACCCGTAGAGTCCTTATCCCCAGCCAAAAGCAAAATCTTGCAGTCGCTCACGTTAATCTCAAACTCGGACTTGCTCATAGGCCAGAAGTAGCAGCTCTTCGGCTTGTAGAAGGCGTCGAACGGCTCCCGATAGCTGAGACCGATGGGCGCATCCAGCGGCACCGGCGCGCGGAACCGCAGGTTGTCGACAGGCGGCCGGGCGTATGGCACGCCCAAGTAGTGCCAGATATCCCGCCCGGACACGGAGCGCCTGAAGCCTCGGATGTGCGAGTTGTCGGCCAATCGCACAGTGTTGCTGCCCGTGGAGCCGGGCGGCAACGGATTGCCGCCGCCACCCTCGCCGCTGACTGCGATGCTGGAGCTGCGGCTGATGGCCACGGCTGCCAGCAGGAGGCACTGCAGCAGCTGTTTTGTCTGGCCGGGCATTTTCGGTACCTTGGGCGAGCTGGTTCTGCTGAGTTGCACTTTTTTGGCCTGCAGCGATTTTTGAAATTGGGGCGGGGGGAGCGGATTAGCCCAGTGGTTAACGCGCGTCCGACCTTCCAGGTTCGATTCCCAGTGTGTGTATTGAGAATCTCCCAACTGTCTATAAAGAACAGGTAGGTTAATATCAGACAGACTGACAGACTGAACAGGCTTCACTAACTCGCTCACCCCCATGCCTTCACACCTTCTTCCTATCTTCTTCGGCACGCAAGTAAGCTGGATTGAGAGATGTGTTCTATCAGGTTTCTTAATTAATGTGTCGCGGGGGGGGGGAAGTCGAATGGGGACTTAGCCTCATTGACAGTCCATCACTATAGTGTTGCTCGCGTGACCCATGAAGCGTCACTACTAGATACTAGCTCAGGGAGTCAGCCACAAGCCTTCTCCCCATCCCTTATCTGATATGGCTACAGCTTTCCCATTGGGAGATTCGGCGCGATGGAGGGGAACAAGTGAAGGGGATTAGCTCCGAGTTCGTATCACCCCTCGAGCGGGTTCGCAGTATCACACGACCGGCCCCGGCTCGCATCTGCCCTCCCCCCCCCCCCTGGATTCGCCGCTCTCATCAAGGACGGAAAGAGTTGCTAGGCTGAATCGCATGAGAGGGGGGGGCGCTCCCCAATGAAGTGAATTGAGCAGCCCGCCCTGCTCTCGCTGAGCAGCACGATTTGAGGCGTGGCCAGCCCCAGCTCAGCTGCACAGCTCAGCTGCACTATTCTAATCTTCCCTCCTGCGTCCTCCCGAGCTGCCCTTCCCCCACTTGCTCAGCCGGGACCTGTGAGCGAGTGAAGAGCGGAGAAGGGGAAGCCGCGCAGGAATAATAAATTATGAACAAGTCGATGCGAGGCCCGGGCTTCACAGCAGCAGAATTGATTAGTTCAAACTGCTCGGGCTAAGGCGCCTCTCCAGGGGTGGAAGGGCGAGGAAGGCGCAGGGAAGGAGAGGATGGAGAGAGAGAGGCAGCCAAGCCATCGGTTTCGTACCGGCCTTGACGCTCACCAAACCGGACCAGCCCCCCCCCTTGGACCCGCTGACCCGCTGAGTTGGGGCGGCGGCCGCTGACCCTCCAGTCTTGCAGCAGGGCCTCTCCTGCTGCTGCTGCACTTTTTGCCGAATCAATTTTTCTCTGGGGCGCGATTGCTGGGCAATAAAGACAAACTCTTGCGACCGGTTGCGATAAATATTTATAGCGGCTATTGCAATATTCACCGCGAGAAGCGACTAGAAAAATATCCACAGTGAAATCTCGCCCCTGGAACGAAGTAATACGAGGCGAAGAAGGTAAAAAATGATTGATAGATTTGTCTAGAATAATACTGCAAGAGATGCTGATACAGCTTGGATAGTATCGAGCGATATATAGGTCGCTGGCACTTGCAATTCGTGAGAATTTGTGCGACTTGGACAAATTTGTAAATTTGGATAAAATGCATAAATATTAAGAAGTAGTCATAGATTGGAGTGATCCCACTAGAGGATAGCTGAACTCCCCGGCGCCCCAGGCCACAGATTGGAGTGATCCCACTAGAGGATAGCTGAACTCCCCGGCGCCCCAGGCCACAGATTGGAGTGATCCCACTAGAGGATAGCTGAACTCCCCGGCGCCCCAGGCCACAGATTGGAGTGATCCCACTAGAGGATAGCTGAACTCCCCGGCGCCCCAGGCCACAGATAGGAGTGATCCCACTAGAGGATAACTGAACCCAGATTGGAATGATCCCACTAGAGGACAACTGAACCCAGATTGGAATGATCCCACTAGAGGATAGCTGAACCCAGATTGGAATGATCCCACTAGAGGATAGCTGAACCCAGATTGGAATGATCCCACTAGAGGATAGCTGAACCCAGATTGGAATGATTCCACTAGAGGATAACTGAACCCAGATTGGAATGATTCCACTAGAGGATAACTGAACCCAGATTGGAGTGATCCCACTAGAGGATAACTGAACCCAGATTGAAATGATCCCACTAGAGGATAGCTGAACCCAGATTGGAATGATCCCACTAGAGGACAACTGAACCCAGATTGGAATGATCCCACTAGAGGATAACTGAACCCAGATTGGAATGATCCCACTAGAGGATAGCTGAACCCAGATTGGAATGATCCCACTAGAGGATAACTGAACCCAGATTGGAATGATCCCACTAGAGGATAACTGAACCCAGATTGGAATGATCCCACTAGAGGATAACTGAACCCAGATTGGAATGATCCCACTAGAGGATAGCTGAACCCAGATTGGAATGATCCCACTAGAGGATAACTGAACCCAGATTGGAATGATCCCACTAGAGGATAGCTGAACCCAGATTGGAATGATCCCACTAGAGGATAGCTGAACCCAGATTGGAATGATCCCACTAGAGGATAGCTGAACCCAGATTGGAATGATCCCACTAGAGGATAACTGAACCCAGATTGGAATGATCCCACTAGAGGATAACTGAACCCAGATTGGAATGATCCCAGAGGATAACTGAACCCAGATTGGAATGATCCCACTAGAGGATAACTGAACCCAGATTGGAATGATCCCACTAGAGGATAGCTGAACCCAGATTGGAATGATCCCACTAGAGGATAGCTGAACCCAGATTGGAATGATCCCACTAGAGGATAGCTGAACCCAGATTGGAATGATCCCACTAGAGGATAACTGAACCCAGATTGGAATGATCCCACTAGAGGATAACTGAACCCAGATTGGAATGATCCCACTAGAGGATAACTGAACCCCAGCCTCCAGCGGCTCACCTATCGAGTTGTCAATCAAGCCAACCTCCGGGGTCGCCCGTTCTCGCTTCACTCCGGCCCTGTTCGCCTGCGGGTGGACGCCGAGAACCTCGCCAAGCTTCAGGCCCAGGGCCTCAGCTGCTAAATAACTGAGCTGAGCCAAGTCTCAACCTCCTTCCCCACCCTGGCAGTCTTCTCTAGCCAGTAGAAAATCGAGAAACGTTCTTGCACTTTTTCCTAAATCCCTTCTCTAATTTCTTCCCCTTTTTTTCTATCTTTCTCTCCTCTTCTTATCGTGAGCCGGGGCGACCCCCCCCCCCTAGTGCGTCAGTGCGGGTTTCGGTTTTGAGCCAATTTGGAACTGCGCAGCGTTGCGCATAGGAGATCTTTAGGGCATGATGAAGAAGCATGTAGCTAACAGGCCCAGAGTTTACCAACTTACTCCCATGCTGCTCCAGCCCCCCCCCCCCAATTCCCTTGCATTGCAGGCTGCAACCAGCTTCCTACATTCTCCATCTCTAACTGCCTGGGCGCGGAGACACGGGGAGGGACGGAGAAAAGATGCAGTGCAGAGGCAAAGGGTTTAGAGTGGAGCAGGAGGGAGTTGAGGAAGAGGCTACTCAGCTCACCGCGGGAGGCTGGAGTGCGGCAAAGAGCCCCATCCTTCTTCCCTGTCTCCACTGCCGCCTTAAGCCCTGTGTGTCGCAAAAGAGGCGAATTGTTACAAGAGGCGCTTCAAGCCCCAGCTGCTCTCAAATTCAACTCAGGATTACTGGCAGCCATATAGTTTTACAAGTTGGATTTCGCGTTTCTTCCAACTGATTGAGGGCATCTAAGCGTCTAACATACTGGATTATGATGTGCCCTTTACAAGCAAATTTGTAGACCATCCTAGTTTAGGGCAGATCAATGATAGTTGTTCTGTGAATAATTGCTTTGGAGCTGCAGCTTAGCATTCTAGGAAAGGTCATTGTAATGAACGCATTGGAGCTGCAGCTTAGCATTCTAGGAAAGGTCATTGTAATGAACGCATTTGAGCTGCAGCTTAGCATTCTAGGAAAGGTCATTGTAATGAACGCATTGGAGCTGCAGCTTAGCATTCTAGGAAAGGTCATTGTAATTAACGCATTGGAGCTGCAGCTTAGCAGTCTAGGAAAGGTCATTGTAATGAACGCATTGGAGCTGCAGCTTAGCATTCTAGGAAAGGTCATTGTAATGAACGCATTGGAGCTGCAGCTTAGCATTCTAGGAAAGGTCATTGTAATGAACGCATTTGATCTGCAGCTTAGCATTCTAGGAAAGATAATTGTAATGAACGCATTTGAGCTGCAGCTTAGTGTTGTGGCCGCTGGCCAAATGAATAAAGTCAATAATTCACTTAAGGCGAAGGAGAGGAGAGGTGGCTCTCAGCTATAGTGAGCTAGCCAATATGTATTATCTGACTGATACGAGCTAGATGTACATCGATGCGCGTACGTTACATAATAGCATTGAGCATGCACATTCACAACATCATCCCCCCGTGCAAAGAGGTGACAGATTACGGGTGGGATAAGCAGACGCATTAAAGCAAGCAATGTCAATGGAACAGTTTTCGGTGCATGAGCAGTCAGTTAGTAAAGTCAGTCAATCGTGAGTCACAACGTTGCCGAACCATTGAGGCGGTGCACGAAGTCTCTCAGAGCGGCGCAGCGGTGGCGTTGGCGGTGGCGCCTCTGGTTGCCCGCCGTCCGGCTGTTGCAGAGCCTCTGTGTCATCGGCCCCGTCACCCCAGCCGTGGTAGTCATCAAGGATGCAGCGGCTGATGTGCCAGCGGCTGCCGTCGGTCAGAGTGATGGTGTTGCCCTCGCGACTGACGACTGTCTGTGGCTCGGAGACGCCGCTGCTGAGCTTTCCGCGCCTCGGCCGGCGGACGCGGACGCGGCTCCCGACAGTCAGCGCTGCGTCCTTCAGCGGTTGGTTCCGCTTGCGCATCCGGCGGCGGCTCTTGGCCCGCTGCTGTCGCTCCGTGACACTGCGCCGCAGCTCCTGGTCCGTCGTTGACTCGGTGCTTGCTGGTTGAAGACGATCGAGAGGCAGGCGGAGCTTCCGTCCCAGCATCAGTTCGGCCGGCGACTTCTTCGTCAGCGCGTGCTCAGATGATCGGTACGCGAGCAACAGCTCCTGAACCGCCTGCTTTACTGGCACACCGTCGGCGAGTAGTGCGCGCAGTGACGTCTTGATGAAGCCGTTGAATCTCTCGACTCCGCCATTCTGCTGTGAACAGTAGAACGGAGTGCGTCGGTGCTTGATGCCGAGCGAGCTGAGGAAGTCCGTGAACTCGGTTGACACAAACTGAGGTCCGTTGTCCGTGGTAATTTCGTCTGGAAGCCCCCAGCGGACGAACAGGCT
Organism: Macrostomum lignano; assembly: GCA_002269645.1. Classification (NCBI taxonomy): domain Eukaryota; kingdom Metazoa; phylum Platyhelminthes; family Macrostomidae; genus Macrostomum; species Macrostomum lignano. The sequence continues at coordinate 159,273 of NIVC01002307.1, forward strand.
GCGAAGGGCTTCGATACACGCAGCGGAAGTCACGGATGAAGATGCGATGATCTCAGGCCACTTGGAGTAGAGATCGTGGACGACGATGAAAAATCGATGGGACTGCGGCACATTGGCTTCCGGCAGCTCTCCAACGATATCGACTTGCAGCTGTTGCCATGGACCCGCTGGTAGCTCCGTCGTTGACCATGGGACCTTGATCGGCTTGAACGCTTTCTCGGACAGGACGCAGGCACTGCAGTTCCGCACGAAGGCCTCCACGTCGCTGTCGATGCGCGGCCACCAGACCGTATCGCGGCACCGCGCCTTGACCTTGGCGACGCCGAGATGTCCTTGATGCGCCTCTGCCAGCACAAGGTCGCGGAGGTCAGTCGGGATGACGGCTCGGCTGCCTCTCGCCAGGCAGCAACCATCGTTCCACAGGTAGAGCTCGTGTTGCACCTGGTGGAAGCCCTTCAGGTCGGCTGGAACCTCGGCTGGCCATCCGTTGATGAGAAACCCGATGACTCGCTGCAGTTGGTTGTCGCTCTTGGTTGCGTCGGCCAGTTGAGTGACTGAGATCGGCTCGGCGCTTCTGGCCAGCACCAGGTTGATGTCGGACTCGCTCTGGTGCTGCTCATTGGACTCGTTGGCTGCGCTCTTGCCGTCGTAGCCGTAGCGAGACAGAAAGTCGGGCTGGACGTTGAGCTTGCCGGGGACGTACTCGATGTCGAAGTCGTAGACGAAGAGTCGCTCGCACCAGCGCTGAAGTCGAAGAGGTCGTTGGCCGACTCCTCGAGGTGACAGCAGGGTCGTCAGTGCTTGATGGTCGGTGAGAAGCTTGAACTTGCGACCGTACAGCAGCAGGTGCCAATGCTCGCAGCTCCAGACGCAGGCCAAGGCCTCCTTCTCTGACGCAGAGTAGCGGCGCTCGGTGTCGGATAGGGCTCGCGAGGCGAAGGCGACTGGCCGCAGCTGTCCGTGCTCGTCGACTTGGCTCAGGGTCGCGCCCAGGGCGACGTCGCTGCTGTCGCAGGAGACGACGGTTTCGTGATCTTGGTCGAAGAACTTCAGGCACGGTGCTGATGAGATGAGCCGCTTCACCTCACTGAAGGCTGCCTCGCATTTCGCGTCCCAGTTCCATGGCGCGTCCTTGCGCAGGAGCGCTGTCAGCGGCTCGGCGACGTGAGACAGGTTCTTGATGTAGAACTGGAAGAACTTTGCAAAGCCTAGGAATGAAGCCAACTCTGCCGTATTGGTGGGTGCCTTGAGTTTCGATACGGACTCGGTGTGCGACTGGAGAGGTTGAATTCCCGCTGCGCTGACGCGGTGTCCGACGAACTCGATCTCCGACGCCTTGAAGGTGCACTTCTTGAGATTGACGGTTACTCGATGCTGCAGCAGCTTGTCCAGTACCTGAAGTACGCGACTTTTATGCTCGGCTTCCGTAGCGGCGTGAACGGCGATGTCGTCTTGGTAGTGAACGACGCCTCTGATGCCTTGGAGGATCTTGCCGACGACCTTCTGGAAGGCCGCCGGAGCCGAGCTGATGCCGAACGGCATCCGTCTGAACCGGTAGAGGCCGGATTCGGTGTGGAAGCAGCTCAGATTCTTGGCGTCATCGTGCAGAGGCAGCTGTAGATACGACTGGTTGAGGTCGATCCTTGAGAAAAACTTCGAATTGTTGAATTCGGTCACCAGGTCGGCGAAGGTAGGCAGTGACATCGAGTCCGGGATGATCGCCTTGTTGACGCTTCGCAGATCAACGCAGAGGCGCAGCTTCCCATCGGCCTTGCGGGCACAGGTGACGTTGGACTGCCAGTCAGGGATGTCGCCGTCGACTCGCTCGATGATGCCTTCTTCCTCCCAGCGTTGAATCTCGCTGTCGCACTCCTGGCGCAGCGCTAGAGGCAGTCGGCGCAGACGCTGAGCTACGGGAGGCACAGTTGGGTCAACTCTGGGACGGTGGCAGAACCCTTTGATCTCACCGAGTCCGGTGCCCAAGGCGTGGTACTTAGCTGGAATCCATTCGGGCATCGACGTGGTCAAAGGCTCCTCGGACTCGACCGCAGCAATCTGATGTCCGGAAGGCCCGAGAACTCTGCAGTTCAGCTTGTCCATCAGGTCGATTCCCATCAGGTCATCGCCGTCCATGACGACGGTGAAGGTGAACGACGGGAGCTGAACGCATTCGAACTCGACCGTGGCGTCGATCTCGCCGGCGACACTGATGCTGGAGCCGTTGTATGACACGAGCTGTCTCTTTGACGGTCGCAGGGGGACCTTGGCGCCGAAAAGCTTCCGGCAGGTCTGCATGTTGATGATGGAGACTTTGGCAGCTGTGTCCACCAACAGCGGAGTGCTGAACCCGTTGATCCTGACGCTGGCTCTCTTGTACTCGCCTTTCTTGTCCGTGCTGACGGCGAAGATGCTTTGCTGAGCGGAGCTGTCGAAGTCGACGCCTTGAACCTTTTTCTGAGCCGAGTGCGGTGCCGTGGTGCTGCTCTTGCACACGCTGGCGAAATGGTTGAGCTTTCCGCACTTCTTACACGCTTTGCCACGAGCAGCGCAGCGCGGGTCGCTGCCTGTGCGGTGGCCCGGCTTACCGCAGTGCGAGCAGCAGGGCTCTTGCGTTGGTCGCGCTGCCTGGCCTCTGGTGCCGATCGGAGCTCTCTTGACGTTGATCTTCCTGATGCCGTCGTCAGCTGCATTCTTGCCGGTCAAGGACTTCTCACTCTGGACAGCTTTTTCCACCTGGGCAGCAATCTGGATTGCTCCGTCCAGGGTGAGTTTTCGCTCTAGCAGGAGGCGTTCGCGCACCTTCGCTGATGAAGTGCCGAAGATCAGCTGGTCCAGGATGAGGTCGTCGTGAAGGCTCTGGAACTCGCAGTCTCTGGCGGCATGACGCAAGTTTGCCACGAATGCGTGCACGCCTTCGCCGCCCCGCTGGACGCACTTCAAGAAGTCATGGCGCTTGGCATACACGCTGACGGTGGGCTGAAAGTGCTCCTTGAGCAGTTTGCATGCCGCTTCGAGTGTCGCTGGAGCTTCATCTGGAGACTTGATGAGAGTCCGGTAGACTCGCACTTCTTCCCGCCCGAGGCAGTGCACGAGCAGTGCGATCTTCCTGGCTTCTTGCAAGCCGTCGACTCCTGACGCTAGCAGGTAGGTGTCGAACTCAGCGGCCCAAGTTTCCCATGAAACCACAGGTGTTCCTGGGTTGTCGAGAAATGGAGGCGGTTCTCTGAGGTTTAGTCGTAGCGCTGGCGCTGTGGCGTTGTCAGAGCTGCTCATTTCTAAATTCACTGAGTTGAGTTTGCAGAATTGCAAGGCCATAGCGAGAGTTTGACTTGTGGGCCTTGGCTGCCGTGAGTTGAGTTTTGCGCGGGGTGGTTTTTCGCTAAGTCCCTGCTCGCGATGCCAGTGTTGTGGCCGCTGGCCAAATGAATAAAGTCAATAATTCACTTAAGGCGAAGGAGAGGAGAGGTGGCTCTCAGCTATAGTGAGCTAGCCAATATATATTATCTGACTGATACGAGCTAGATGTACATCGATGCGCGTACGTTACATAATAGCATTGAGCATGCACATTCACAACACTTAGCATTCTAGGAAAGATAATTGTAATTAACGCATTTGAGCTGCAGCTTAGCATTCTAGGAAAGGTCATTGTAATGAACGCATTTGAGCTGCAGCTTAGCATTATAGGAAAGGTCATTAAATGAGCATAGCAATTATACATTCGAGTAATTCAAGCAGCCCTACTACAAAGAGCAAAACTTACCGATCGAGTAGCTTTTTCGAATCCAGACGAATCCCCTTTGACGTGAGGCTGCCGTGAACTACTCTCGACCCTAAAGAGCAATTCTATCAAATGCGCTACCGTAAGGAGATCTCTGGCTTATTCTTGAATCTCTTGTCCGGCCTTTAAGCTTTACTCTCTCCTCGCCTCTCCTCTCCTCTCTGTCCAACCGGGACCGCCACTTGAATTTATGCATTCAGCCCCAACCCTCCAGTGCAAACACAAGATCCAATGCCGATAGGCCCGCATCAGCTTAATCCTTTGCTTCAAAGTTGCTCTCTCTCTCTCTCTCTCTCTCTCTCTCTCTCTCTCTCTCTCTCTCTCTCTCTCTCTCTCTCTCTCTCCCCTCGGCCTTTTACAAGCAGTTTCAAACAAATACTCCGGGGGGGGATTTTTATCCCCTATCCTATCCACGCAGCAGGCTCCTTAACATGTCCGCCGCTTGTCTTGTCCTTAAAGCGAAAGGGGGTACGACACTCCTCTCTCGCCCACAGTTGGAGGCAGTTGGCACTGGCCACGTGGCGTTGCCGAAGCGCCCCCGAGGGGGCAGCACACTCACACACTCACTCAGGCCGCCTCTGCAGACTTGAAGAATGCGAGTTCCCCCCACACCATGTTCCTCATTATTCCTATCCTGCATGCCGAGTGTCCAACCGGGTTTTTGTCCGTGTTTCTGTCCTAGGAACTACAAGCTATGATAAATTGTGTTTTAAAGGGACTGTTCGGCGGGTTTAAACGTCAAACTTTATACGAGCTGGAACTGGAGAGGGAGCAAAATTAATTGCCAAGGGGACATTTATAACCCGCAGCTGTTTGTTCCTTAGTTCTGGCCAGATGCAGTGGATAGATGCAGTGGATAGATGCAGTGGATAGATGCAGTGGATAGATGCAGTGGATAGATGCAGTGGATAGATGCAGTGGATAGATGCAGTGGATAGATGCAGTGGATAGATGCAGTGGATAGATGCAGTGGATAGATGCAGTGGATAGATGCAGTGGATAGATGCAGTGGATAGATGCAGTGGATAGATGCAGTGGATAGATGCAGTGGATAGATGCAGTGGATAGATGCAGTGGATAGATGCAGTGGATAGATGCAGTGGATAGATGCAGTGGATAGATGCAGTGGATAGATGCAGTGGATAGATGCAGTGGATAGATGCAGTGGATAGATGCAGTGGATAGATGCAGTGGATAGATGCAGTGGATAGATGCAGTGGATAGATGCAGTGGATAGATGCAGTGGATAGATGCAGTGGATAGATGCAGTGGATAGATGCAGTGGATAGATGCAGTGGATAGATGCAGTGGATAGATGCAGTGGATAGATGCAGTGGATAGATGCAGTGGATAGATGCAGTGGATAGATGCAGTGGATAGATGCAGTGGACAGATGCAGTGGACAGATGCAGTGGACAGATGCAGTGGATAGATGCAGTGGACAGATGCAGTGGATAGATGCAGTGGATAGATGCAGTGGATAGATGCAGTGGATAGATGCAGTGGATAGATGCAGTGGACAGATGCAGTGGACAGATGGAGCAGCTTAGACCATGGACTACTGGTCCTTTAACTCGGAATGGAAACTGCAGCTTTTATCATGGACTGCCCTGAGGGGGCCGTAGCCCAGTGGTCTGGCGCGGCGCTCTGATGCGCCAGTGGCCCAGGCTCGATTCCAAGTGCAGTCACATTAATTTGGGGCTGAATTGGAATCTCAGCTTGACTTTGCTCGCGCAATTAACGGCCTTAAGGGCCAACCCCCAAGGCACAGTGAAGTGTACATGCCTAACGATAAATAAAGTTAGGGCCGCTGTACACTCCTGTGTGAGTGTGTGCCTGCGTACGTATCCGCGCGCTTGTATGCCTGCTCAGGGGAGTCGGTGAAATGGGCAGCAATGCCTCTCGCCGGTTGTGTGACAATGTCGCTTAAAGTGCGCCAGGGTGCACACAGCCCCCTGCCTCTAAAAAACTAAAAAATGGGACTAAGCTGGCTTTAACGAGGGAAATAAACTCACTGTAAACCTCTAATCATAATTAGATTACTTATTTAGTTTTAGGTTAGAACTGAAAACTAATAAGTGCAGTTGTTTCAGTATTAAAGAACATATTTGACTTTGCAGTTGAAGCCAACAACTAACTTTCCGGCCGTTAAAGCAGAAATCAGGCCAAGTCATTTTCTGAATGAATGAAAATTGGCTTTCGCAAGCAGAGCTTCCGTCTTAACACTTGGCAATCGTAAAGTTACAGTTCGGGACTGGCCTTCGCAGACCCGCGGTCCCTGCGTAAGTGTCGCGGAAAATAACAGATAACAGATAAGATATAACTTGAGCTTAAAGTCTGGTAAGGAATACACGAGCTAGCTAGTATGTTTATCGTTTCGCCAGTGCATTTAGTATGCTCTTGAGAATGCATTGCGCTATTCAGGGGCGCCAATAAGGGGCGCTAACCAAGGGCCCTATTCAGGGGCGCCAATCAGGGTTGCTAATCAGGGGCGCCAATCAGGGGTGCCAATCAGAGGCCCTAATCAGGGGCGCCAATCAGGGGTGCCAATCAGAGGCCCTAATCAGGGGTGCCAATCAGGGGCGCCAATCAGGGGTGCCAATCAAGGGCGCTAATCAGGGGCGCCAGCTAGGGGCGACGTCCAGGGTTTCATTAGCGCCATCGCTAAGTACATGATGTAAGAGTCACAACAGACATCCCCCTAAGAGATAAAAGGATTAATTGAAATCTGATATGCCCTCAACACAATTCCAGACTGAGCATGAGAATATTGTCTATGGTCTTGAGTTCCAAGAAGGGACTCATGCAAGCATAGCCGTGCGCGTCTTGTGAATTATAAGTAGTTCTTACTTGACACAACGTTGTTTATTGAAACTTAGGTATCGAGACGGACGAAAGCAGCAATTAGACAAGAATCAAGAAATGTTGCAACAGCAGCGGCAGTCCTCAACTCGACCTACAGTCGCTCCGGCGCAAAGATTCAGCAGATTCAACAGAGGCCAGCGGACTAGGGCGGCCGCCAGCCTCGGCAGAGGCCTGGCCGCGGCACCAGCCAGGATTGACAAGCCGCGGAAACCGACGGCTGACCGGCTGCCGACCGGCGAACGGCACATCGAACTGAAACTCGCCGACAGCAGCGAGAGCAGCAGCACCAGCGACACCAGCGAGAGCTCCGATGACTGCCCGACTGATGAGAACTTGAGTGAGTCAATCTGTCACTCTCTCTACCCACTGGCTGAGATGATCAAACTGCCACTCTCTACCCACTGACTGAGATGATCAAACTGTCACTCTCTACCCACTGACTGAGATGATCAAACTGCCACTCTCTACCCACTGACTGAGATGATCAACTGCCACCCTCTACCAACTGGCTGAGATGATCAAACTGCCAATCTCTACCCACTGAGATGATCAAACTGCCACTCTCTACCCACTGACTGAGATGATCAAACTGCCACTCTCTACCCACTGAGATGATCAAACTGCCACTCTCTACCCACTGGCTGAGATGATCAAACTGCCACTCTCTACCCACTGACTGAGATGATCAAACTGTCACTCTCTACCCACTGACTGAGATGATCAAACTGCCACTCTCTACCCACTGAGATGATCAAACTGCCAATCTCTACCCACTGAGATGATCAAACTGCCACTCTCTACCCACTGAGATGATCAACTGCCACCCTCTACCAACTGGCTGAGATGATCAAACTGCCACTCTCTACCCACTGAGATGATCAAACTGTCACTCTCTACCCACTGAGATGATCAACTGCCAATCTCTACCCACTGAGATGATCAAACTGCCAATCTCTACCCACTGAGATGATCAAACTGCCACTCTCTACCCACTGAGATGATCCACTGAGATGATCAAACTGCCACTCTCTACCCACTGAGATGATCAAACTGCCAATCTCTACCCACTGAGATGATCAAACTGCCACTCTCTACCCACTGACTGAGATGATCAAACTGCCACTCTCTACCCACTGAGATGATCAAACTGCCACTCTCTACCCACTGAGATGATCAAACTGCCACTCTCTACCCACTGAGATGATCAAACTGCCACTCTCTACCCACTGAGATGATCAAACTGCCACTCTCTACCCACTGAGATGATCAAACTGCCACTCTCTACCCACTGAGATGATCAAACTGCCAGTCAGGCCGCAATTAAACAATTAACCAAGATGGCCCAGCAGCCACTGTGTCAAGCGGTACATTTGCACCAGTTTCAACCTGGCTTGAACCGCAGCCAAAATTGATTTTCATTCGCACGCCCCCTCGAGAATTGACCGAACAGCAGCTCAGCTTTCCGCTCCGAGTTTCTCAAGTTCCAGCGGCTCGAATCTAATAAGCTATTCAACCAAGCGCGAATTGAGTTCGTTATACTCGGGCCGGAATTAAATGAGGGACCTCCCCCCAGCCCAGCAACCTCAGGTGGTTTGTTGCCAAGCTAGGCGAGTCAAGCGAGAACGGGGCGAGCAGGTCCGTGTCTGGTGTGGTCTCCCACGATTTACTCAGCGCCGCATCTTGCAGCCCGGCAACGGGCAGGATTCCCATCTGGTCGGGTTCCCGTCCTCATCCTTCTGCCGAATCCCTAGAGGGGGGAAGTGGGAGCTGCTCGGCTCACTGGAAAATTAAATGGTTCCAAGGGATGCTCTGTACTAGCAAAGTAGCTAGCTTAAATAGGGGAGATATTGGCCTCTTGGGTCAGACTCGGCCTTTCGGGTGAATTTTTAACTGTAAAATAAACAGGGGAAGCACGTTAGTTAGTTAGTTAGTTAGTTAGTTAGTTAGTTAGTTAGTTAGTTAGTTAGTTAGTTAGTTAGTTAGTTAGTTAGTTAGTTAGTTAGTTAGTTAGTTAGTTAGTTAGTTAGTTAGTTAGTTAGTTAGTTAGTTAGTTAGTTAGTTAGTTAGTTAGTTAGTTAGTTAGTTAGTTAGTTAGTTAGTTAGTTAGTTAATTAGTTAGTCAGTCAGTTAGTTAGTTAGTTAGTTAGTTAGTTACGAGCTCTCAGTTAGTTAGTTAATTAGTTAGTTAGTTAGTTAGTTAGTCAGTCAGTTAGTTAGTTAGTTAGTTAGTTAGTTAATCAGTTAGTTAGTTAGTTAGTTAATTAGTTAGTTAGTTAGTTAGTTAGTCAGTCAGTTAGTTAGTTAGTTAGTTAGTTAGTTAGTTAGTTAGTTAGTTAGTTAATTAGTTAGTCAGTCAGTTAGTTAGTTAGTTAGTTAGTTAGTTAGTTAGTTAATTAGTTAGTTAGTTAGTTAGTTAGTCAGTCAGTTAGTTAGTTAGTTAGTTAGTTAGTTAATCAGTTAGTTAGTTAGTTAGTTAGTTAATTAGTTAGTTAGTTAGTTAGTTAGTTAGTTAGTTAGTTAGTTAGTTAGTTAGTTAGTTAGTTAGTTAGTTAGTTAATCAGTTAGTTAGTTAGTTAGTTAGTTAGTTAATTAGTTAGTTAGTTAGTTAGTTAGTTAGTTAATTAGTTAGTTAGTTAGTTAGTTAGTTAGTTAGTTAGTTAGTTAGTTAGTTAGTTAGTTAGTTAGTTAGTTAGTTAGTTAGTTAGTTAGTTAGTTAGTTAGTTAGTTAGTTAGTTAGTTAGTTAGTTAGTTAGTTAGTTAGTTAGTTAGTTAGTTAGTTAGTTAGTCAGTTAGTTAGTTAGTTAGTTAGTTAGTTAGTTAATTAGTTAGTTAGTTAGTTATTTAGTTAGTTAATTAGTTAGTTAGTTAGTTAGTTAGTTAGTCAGTTAGTTAGTCAGTTAGTTAGTTAGTTAGTTAGTTAGAGGCCGGGTGCACTAACGCGAGATTCAAACTCTAACCTCTCCCATTTTGCTCCTAAAGTTGCAGCAGGAAACTCTAGCGAAGAGTCGCCCGGCCACCGCACCGTGATTCGCTGGGGCGCCAACCAAGATCTGATCGCGCACCGCTTGGTCAGCTGCTCGGAATTCGAGATGACCAACAACTGCTACGATGTCAACAACAATGGCCAAGGCGTCGACATGCAGAACCTGCCATCCATTGCCGAGCAGATGGAGCGCCAGCGCACCTGGATGACCATCTACTTCCGCTATCGGGTCCACTGGTACGAGGCCAAGGCGGCTCTGTGCAAAATGTCCAGGGAGGAAGCTTACAAGGTAGAGAAAAGGCCCCAGGACTGAGGATTCACCTGTCTGATGGACAATGATTGAGCTGTCTGATGGACAATGGTTGAGCTGTCTGATGGACAATGATTGAGCTGTCTGATGGACAATGGTTGAGCTGTCTGATAGACAATGGTTGAGCTGTCTGATGGACAATGGTTGAGCTGTCTGATGGACAATGGTTGAGCTGTCTGATGGACAATGATTGAGCTGTCTGATGGACAATGATTGAGCTGTCTGATCGACAATGGTTGAGCTGTCTGATTGACAATGGTTGAGCTGTCTGATCGACAATGATTGAGCTGTCTGATGGACAATGATTGAGCTGTCTGATCGACAATGGTTGAGCTGTCTGATTGACAATGATTGAGCTGTCTGATTGACAATGATTGAGCTGTGTGATGATTCACCTGGACATCTGAACTAGTATCCATAAAAAACTCAGGTAAAGTCATTAACAGACCCCCCTTCCGACAGAACAACAATCTGCTGCTGTGGACTCGCTGTCTAAAAGTGCAACTGCACCGGAAAACAATATTTCTAAATGCGATTCGGGCATTCCGAAATCGAATGCGATGTGGAATGTCCGGAGTTCGATTTACAATGTACGGCTTCTATCAGGACAGAAAGGCGGCTGAAAGTCGAGAGTGAGTTCTGAAAGGTTTTCCAAAGCAAAATAAACTCTAAGGCACTTGTTGGAAATCTGTTGAACTTTCAGACATGAAAACTTACTCAGCTTTGCTAAATAATGCACTTTCCCAGGGGCCCCGAGCCGAAACCGCTGCCGTATTTTCGCTGCCCAGATGACATGCCCGAACTGAAGACCATGGTGGTTGCTCAGGTGAGTGCGTCTGAGTGTGGTTGCTCAGGTGAGTGCGTCTGAGTGTGGTTGCTCAGGTGAGTGCGTCTGAGTGTGATTGCTTCAGTGTGTGCTCAGTCATCAATATTCAGTGAGTGCTCAGTCATGATTTTTCAGTGAGTGCTCAATCATGATTATTTAGTGAGTGCTCAGTCATGATTATTCAGTGAGTGCTCAGTCATCAATATTCAGTGAGTGCTCAGTCATGATTTTTCAGTGAGTGCTCAGTCATGATTATTTAGTGAGTGCTCAGTCATAATTTTTCAGTGAGTGCTCAATCATGATTATTTAGTGAGTGCTCAGTCATGATTATTCAGTGAGTGCTCAGTCATGATTTTTCAGTGAGTGCTCAGTCATGATTTTTCAGTGAGTGCTCAGTCATGAATATTCAGTGAGTGCTCAGTCATGATTATTTAGTGAGTGCTCAGTCATAATTTTTCAGTGAGTGCTCAATCATGATTATTTAGTGAGTGCTCAGTCATGATTATTCAGTGAGTGCTCAGTCATCAATATTCAGTGAGTGCTCAGTCATGATTATTTAATGAGTGTTCAGTCATGATTATTCAGTGAGTGCTCAGTCATGACTATTCAGTGAGTGCTCAGTCATGATTATTTAATGAGTGTTCAGTCATGATTATTCAGTGAGTGCTCAGTCATGATTATTCAGTGAGTGCTCAGTCATGATTATTCAGTGAGTGCTCAGTCATGATTATTTAATGAGTGTTCAGTCATGATTATTCAGTGAGTGCTCAGTCATGATTATTCAGTGAGTGCTCAGTCATGATTATTCAGTGAGTGCTCAGTCATGATTTTTCAGTGAGTGCTCAGTCATGATTATTCAGTGAGTGCTCAGTCATGATTATTCAGTGAGTGCTCAGTCATGATTTTTCAGTGAGTGCTCAGTCATGAATATTCAGTGAGTGCTCAGTCATGAATATTCAGTGAGTGCTCAGTCATGAATATTCAGTGAGTGCTCAGTCATGAATATTCAGTGAGTGCTCAGTCATGATTATTCAGTGAGTGCTCAGTCATGAATATTCAGTGAGTGCTCAGTCATGAATATTCAGTGAGTGCTCAACCATAATTATTTAGTGAGTGCTCAGTCATTAATTCCTCAATAATCCCACCCGTCCCTTTCCCACAGCTCAACGTGTTTGTATCGAACAGCACCAGCTTCTTTGACCAGTTCTGGGACGAGTGCTTGACGGAAAACTAATGAGATCCTGGTGAGGATGCAGTGGAGGATGCTGACTAAAGTTCATCTCCCACTGCACCAAATAACACAACGAAAATCTGCGAAATTAAACAAATTATTTCTAGCTATTATTGTAGGAGTTTAATTTTATTAATACCGATGAAGTACTTACATTTGCATTATCCATTGCACTATACAAGTACAAAAACCATTATTGCCAGTCAAGCATTTATTTTCATTGCATTAATGTGCGGAATATCAATTTTTTTTGGAGACTTGCCGCCGACCCAGCAATGCAGCTCGTACAGAATGCACTCACTGTCTTTGCCTCATAATTTTAGTCTCCTAAGTTAAAGAAAGTAATAAACGCGGATCAAGTCGAAACAATCGAGGTGTACTTTTATATTTTACTTGTACTTTTATTAAAAATACGGGCAAGATTTTGTTTCTCGAATGGTTTTCATCCAAGCTGTTAGTAAATATTTGTTTTAAGAATCTCGGTTAGACAGCAATGAATTAGTAAAAAAATAATACACAAAACTTGAGAATATTTATCATTTTTGTTGGTCGGGGTCTCAATGAATAAAGTAGTTCCAAAAATTGAATATTTTTCCCAAAAGAAAGTCTGTCTCTAAATTGGCAAGTTTATATAGAATACTACGCTCGTAAGCTGATAGAGGATGCAGTTCATTCTCCGCCTCACAACCGCTGGTATCAGTGCTTGTGCTTGCTGAGGGGCCTCTGCTGCTGCTGCATCTTGGAGACAGTCTGGCCTGCCAGCCCCACCTGCCCGCTTGGCCTTCTTGCTCCGGCTTTGCTCTGAGGTTGCTGGTTGCCATGGAGACAAGGATTTAGCAGTTAATAGAGAGATAAAAGTTGAGTGCGGCTCAGAATTTTCACTTTTGGGGTATTCTGGGGATCTGAGAGGCAGGCGGCACCAGCTGGGGCTCTGAGAGGCAGGCGGCACCAGCTGGGGATCTGAGAGGCAGACAGCACCAGCTGAGGATCTGAGAGGCAGACAGCACCAGCTGGGGATCTGAGAGGCAGGTGGTACCAGCTGGGGATCTGAGAGGCAGGTGGTACCAGCTGAGGATCTGAGAGGCAGGCGGCACCAGCTGGGGATCTGAGAGGCAGGCGGCACCAGCTGGGGATCTGAGAGGCAGACAGCACCAGCTGGGGATCTGAGAGGCAGGCGGCACCAGCTGGGGATCTGAGAGGCAGACAGCACCAGCTGGGGATCTGAGAGGCAGGCGGCACCAGCTGGGGATCTGAGAGGCAGGCGGCACCAGCTGGGGATCTAAGAAGCATGAGGCACCAGCTGAGGATCTGAGAAGCATGAGGCACCAGCTGGGGATCTAAGAAGCATGAGGCACCAGCTGGGGATCTAAGAAGCATGAGGCACCAGCTGGGGATCTGAGAAGCATGAGGCACCAGCTGGGGATCTAAGAAGCATGAGGCACCAGCTGGGGCTCTGAGAGGCAGACAGCACCAGCTGGGGATCTGAGAGGCAGACAGCACCAGCTGGGGATCTGAGAGGCAGACAGCACCAGCTGGGGATCTGAGAGGCAGACAGCACCAGCTGGGGATCTGAGAGGCAGACAGCACCAGCTGGGGATCTGAGAGGCAGACAGCACCAGCTGGGGATCTGAGAGGCAGGTGGTACCAGCTGGGGATCTGAGAGGCAGACAGCACCAGCTGGGGATCTGAGAGGCAGACAGCACCAGCTGGGGATCTGAGAGGCAGACAGCACCAGCTGGGGATCTGAGAGGCAGACAGCACCAGCTGGGGATCTGAGAGGCAGACAGCACCAGCTGGGGATCTGAGAGGCAGACAGCACCAGCTGGGGATCTGAGAGGCAGACAGCACCAGCTGGGGATCTGAGAGGCAGACAGCACCAGCTGGGGATCTGAGAGGCAGACAGCACCAGCTGGGGATCTGAGAGGCAGACAGCACCAGCTGGGGATCTGAGAGGCAGACAGCACCAGCTGGGGATCTGAGAGGCAGACAGCACCAGCTGGGGATCTGAGAGGCAGACAGCACCAGCTGGGGATCTGAGAGAGACCCAATAGGGTGAATTTACAGCCAGAAAATTTGGATTGAAAAAAGTTTGAGATGATTAGAAAAAACTTTATTATTTAAAAAGTGATACGCAAAGTTCTCACTTCTTTCTCCTTATTGGTCACTGCAAACGCCTGGTACTTCTTTATCTGGGTTTCGTAGTCCAGAACGTACTTCGGCAGCAATGTTCGGTCATCAAATTGGGCCTGAAGCTCTATAGAGAAAAATAGCGAAATATTATGGTATATTAGTGGTCCATGGTTAAGGAGTTTATGGTCTCAATCTGATGTTCATGATCACTGACTCAAATACCCATGGTCACTGAATCAAATTTTCATGGTCACTGACTCAAATACCTATGGTCACTGACTCAGATGTTCATGGTAAATGACTCAAATGTCCATGGTCACTGGCTCAGATGGTCATGGTAAATGACTCAAATGTCCATGGTCACTGACTCAGATGGTCATGGTAAATGATTCAAATACCCATTGTCACTGACTCAAATACCCATGGTCACTGACTCAAATGTCCATGGTCACTGACTCAAATGTCCATGGTCACTGACTCAAATGTCCATGGTCACTAACTCAAATACCCATGGTCACTGACTCAAATGTCCATGGTCACTGACTCAAATGTCCATGGTCACTAACTCAAATACCCATGGTCACTGACTCAAATGTCCATGGTCACTGACTCAAATGTCCATGGTCACTAACTCAAATACCCATGGTCACTGACTCAAATGTCCATGGTCACTGACTCAAATGTCCATGGTCACTAACTCAAATACCCATGGTCACTGACTCAAATGTCCATGGTCACTGACTCAAATGTCCATGGTCACTGACTCAAATGTCCATGGTCACTAACTCAAATACCCATGGTCACTGACTCAAATGTCCATGGTCACTGACTCAAATGTCCATGGTCACTAACTCAAATACCCATGGTCACTGACTCAAATGTCCATGGTCACTGACTCAAATGTCCATGGTCACTGACTCAAATGTCCATGGTCACTAACTCAAATACCCATGGTCACTGACTTTAATTTTCATGCTCACGGAGTCAGTTTTCCAAATTCAGCAAAGACCGCGACAAAGACTGCAACAAAGACTGCAACAAAAACTCACTATTTTCGCCCATCGCTGCTGTCTGCACGGGCAGAGGCTTTGAAAACTCTTTGTCGCGAAAGTAGACATCCGGGTGGGCCAGAAAGTCGGGCTGCTTCGGGTCGCGCATCTCCGTAAAATCCGAAATGGACAGGCTCTGCACAGAGGTGCAACAGATTTGACAGCTGAGAGAAGCGACCAAAGATAAAGCTGCGCCCCCCCCCCTGGCAGAAATGTCGCAGAAAGTCTAAAACTTTGTCCGACAAACAATTTCCCGAAAAGTTTGGCTTCGCAAATAATCTCCCCAAATCCCTTGAAGAAGGGCTTCAGCTTTTGAGGATTAGGTGGGATTTTTGCAGGAAATGCTTGCGCTTTGGAGCTTTGCGCACGGACACTTCAGGCAGACTTTACACAGCTTGAATCGCCCCAAAGGGTGACCCTTGCATTGGAATTGCTGTCCATCCCAAAGTCAAGCAAGCCTAAGGTAGCCTAGGAATTTCTGCTTTTAAAAAATCAATCTCTTCAATTCAAGCTGGACTTTCAAACAATGTGAAGAAAGAATTTCGAAGTCGGTTTAAAAATCAGAGGAATTGCTACTTTTCAAAATTAACTGCCTAATTATAGGAATTCAGATTTAAATGACACAAGAATCATGTTCTTAAGAATCAAGTTTCGAATTCATAAAGTTTCGAATTCATAAAGTTTCGAATTCATAAAGTTTCGAATTCATAAAGTTTCGAATTCATAAAGTTTCGAATTCATAAAGTTTCGAATTCATAAAGTTTCGAATTCATAAAGTTTCGAATTCATAAAGTTTCGAATTCATAAAGTTTCGAATTCATAAAGTTTCGAATTCATAAAGTTTCGAATTCATAAAGTTTCGAATTCATAAAGTTTCGAATTCATAAAGTTTTGAATTCATAAAGTTTCGAGCTTGTGAAGTTTTGAGGTTTTTTAAGGATTCTGTCTTTCGACAAGGTGACTTTTGAGCGAATGAGACGCCCCAAGAGAGGCAGCTGGCGTTCCGCACTCACATTGAATGGCCCGATCGCGGGGGTGTGCCGGTCCTGCGCGATGAACGCCAAATCCGGCAGCGTCTCCGGCTGCCGCCGCTGCCTGCGACCGCTGCCTGCCTCGGCGTATCGAGAGCCTGCGGATTTGGTTGGCGTTCAGTGCGTGACACCCTGACATCCGGTTTGTGACAATCTGACACCCTGACATCCGGTTTGTGACAATCTGACACCCTGACATCCGGTTTGTGACAATCTGACACCCTGATATCCGGTTTGTGACAATCTGACACCCTGACATCCGGTTTGTGACAATCTGACACCCTGACATCCGGTTTGTGACAATCTGACACCCTGACATCCGGTTTGTGACAATCTGACACCCTGACATCCGGTTTGTGACAATCTGACACCCTGACATCCGGTTTGTGACTGTCTGACACCCTGATATCCGGTTTCTGACACTCTGCCACACCAGTGTCTGACACTCTGACACACCAGTTTCTGACACTCTGACACACCGGTTTCTGACACTCTGACACACCAGTTTCTGACACTCTGACACACCGGTTTCTGACACTCTGACACACCAGTTTCTGACATTCTGACACACCAGTTTCTGACACTCTGACACACCAGTTTCTGACACTCTGACACACCGGTTTCTGACACTCTGACACACCAGTTTCTGACACTCTGACACACCGGTTTCTGACATTCTGACACACCAGTTTCTGACACTCTGACACACCGGTTTCTGACACTCTGACACACCGGTTTCTGATACTCTGACACACCAGTTTCTGACACTCTGACACCCACCCAGCAGCGAGCTGTTCCACGCGCTAATCCTGAATCCTTTGGGATCCGTGACGGCCCTCTCGTCAGGACTCCAGTCGGTTTCGTCCACCGCGGGCGGGCCGGTCTGAGGCTCGTCATCCTCCAGCTCCTGCTCCTGGCGGTTCGAGGTGGGGCTGCGTCAGCCACGGCATGGCACCGGAGGGGAGCGAGGACCCATTCCTTCCAACACTCGCCCCCCTTCAAAGCAGTCCGGTGGGAGATGACTTTTTCTAACATGGCCTCTAATTAATTCCCCAGCAAAAATCTCACCAACGATCCCATTTTCTCAATAGTGAAATTGCATTGTAGGACTAAGAATCTTTCACGAATCTAATTTTGTACTTTCCTTTGGGACCAGGCTGAGCAAAGAGGACTCCAAGTTGTACATTCGTTTTTCTAGAGAATTTTACTTAACCTTTCAGATAGTCGTAATTCAACTATCGCGACTAGACTACTCATTCAGTAGCAAGTTGTGAATTTGTGCGGCAACTACTTCTATCAGTTATAATTGTGCATTTGGCTATTATAGTGGATTATTTAGGAATCAATTTATTTAAATACAGGTGCTCTAACTAATGTGGACTCGATCTGAAGCAAATCCGTCATTAAAGTTTGGGTACAGGTGTACAAGAGGTGCGATCTACAACATTTGCAGAGAAATCAATAAATTATCACTAAAGAATCTCTACAGACAGTGAGAGGCAAGCATCACTAATATATACAAACCCAAATAATTAAAGTTGTAATCCAATTTCAATCGCAGAATCTGAAAAACATAATGTGTTTTTTAATTGATAATTTAAATTCGCAACGCATAAAAAGCGGTTATATCAATTTTCTCGAGAGAAAACAATGAAATATTCGATTGAAAAGTTCTAGACAAAAAGCATCATTGGCAGGATAGCAACAAGCCTGTGTAGAGTTGAATAATCATAACCAGCAAATCTAAACTGCAAGAGAAATTAGATTTTTAATGCAGACCGTTGCACTGAGAAGGGACACGCAGAGTTGGCGGTTTCTCTGCCCTGGCGTTGACCTGCGCCTCTGGCGTAGCGTCATTGAAGTGTTTTTGTCTATTAGAGCTTCATGATAATTATTATAACTGTAGAAGGGTTGTGGGCAGCCTGCAGTTCAGCCCATCCACGTGACTCCTGAGCACACAAGCTCGCCAATACTGTACGCAGGCACGCACTCATGCACGCTCACGCAGGGTGTACAGCAGCCCTGACTGTCTAATCATAAGGCATGTACACTCACTGTGTCTTGGGGGCTGGCCCTCATGGCTGTGCATCGGTTGGCAACCCCCGGCCAACTTTTCATTAAAATCTGGTGATTTATAAGCATCAAGAGTCCTCCTTACCTGTCTCTCCCGTTCGAGTCGCTCCAGCACTACAGACAGGGGTTCGATTTTCCAGTGCTCTTCCTGGAATGCCAATTTTATAGACATTTTTGTTTAAATGTCAGAAGACTAATCTGACATACATTTTGCCACTCTCTGACATCTATTTTGCCACTCTCTGACATCCATTTTGCCACTATCTGACATCCATTTTGCCACTATCTGACATCCATTTTGCCACTATCTGACATCCATTTTGCCACTATCTGACATCCATTTTGCCACTATCTGACATCCATTTTGCATTATCTGACATCCATTTTGCCACTATCTGACATAAATTTCGGCGCTATCTGACATACATTTCGACGCTATGTAACATACATTTCGGCGCTATCTGACATTCATTTCGACGCTATGTAACATAAATTTCGGCGCTATCTGACATCCATTTCGGCGCTATGTAACATCCATTTCGGCGCTATGTAACATCCATTTCGGCGCTATCTGACATACATTTCGACGCTATCTGACATACATTTCGACGCTATCTGACATACATTTCGGCGCTATCTGACATACATTTCGGCGCTATCTGACATACATTTCAGCGACCTTTGACTTCTGTTTGGGCACTCTTTTAGTCTCTTTTCTACCTCACCCACCCACCGGCCTCACCTGTCCAAAGGTGCCAATCAAGTTTCCAAAGCTGTCCCACAGTGACAGCGAACAATCCGAGGAGGCGGTCACAATTAGCAGGCGGTCCTGTCGCTCGGTCAATCGAATGTCGTTGATCTGGTCTGAATGGGCCTGCCATTCGCTCTCGAGAGCTGCAGGTGTTGAGGTTAGGGTTAGGGTTATGGGAAATTTTCTGTCTTTTAGGTCAGCTCAAGTCACGTGACTCACCTGGCCGCTCCGTCACCAGAGGCTCTTCTTCCCCGTCGGCGGCCTGTTGCCCGGCGCTGTCCAGGCAGTAGTCGGCGATGTGCCAGACTTTGATGAAGCCGCCGCCGTCCGCAGTGACCAGGTGCTGGCAGTCTGGGCTCACCTCCATGATGATGCTGCTGGCTGCAGTTTCAGGTGTGTGAGAATTACCTGGGACTGCTGATCGGGATGGGGATCGGGATGGGGATCGGGATGGGGATCGGGATGGGGATCGGGATGGGGATCGGGATGGGGATCGGGATGGGGATCGGGATGGGGATCGGGATGAGAATAGGCATGGGAATAGGGATGGGAATAGGGATGGGAATAGGGATGGGAATAGGGATGGGAATAGGGATGGGAATAGGGATGGGAATAGGGATGGGAATAGGGATGGGAATAGGGATGGGAATAGGGATGGGAATAGGGATGGGGGATCGGGATGGGAATAGGGATGGGAATAGGGATCGGGGATCGGGATGGGAATTGGGATGGGGACGGGATGGGGATCGGGATGGGATCTGGATGGGATATGGATGAGATCTGGATGGGATCTGGATGGGATCTGGATGGGATCCAGATGGGATTCTGAGCCAAGCGCAGCGGCTCACCTTGGGTATGGGCCAGGAACTCTGCCACCAGAGCTCCCTGGTGCAGATTCCAGAAGCGCACAAATCCGTTGGCGCCGCAGGAGACCAAATTGGCGGAGCCCCTGGCCCTCGGCTTGCGCGTGTCCAGCACACGCAGGCGAGTGACGGTGAAGCTGGCCTCGGCCTCATCAGCGCCCTGGGGTTAGGGCGGCGGTTTTTTTCGTAGATAATTGGAGACGAGCCAAGGACTGCTAGAACAAAGCTACTCTCTCAAGGATGCTTCTTTAGCTATTCACAAAATTTCCATATCGTACGTATCAAGAAATTAATGTGCACTTAAAATACTTCGCAAAGCTACTGACAAGTAGAGAGATAGAGACAAATTAACCAGGGCGAAAAAGGTAAAAGTTCGATTCTCCCGTTACCTTTCCAGCGGATCGGCGGCGACTGGATCTCGAGCTCCGGCCCTCGCTGTCTAGATTAGGCGGAGGCTGCGAGCACCGCTGCATCAGCTGGCGAGTGCAGGACTCGGAGCTGGAGTTCCACACCGAGATGACGCCGTCGTAGCCGGCAGTGATGAGGCTGTGCGGCGGGCAGCTGGCCAGAGACAGAATCTCGTCTTGGTGCACGTCCTGCTCCTTCCACTCCGATGGCTCCACCCTGCCGGTGTGATTGGCAGAAATTAACTCAAATTTGTGTCCTTGAGCAAGAACACTTAACAACTCTGCATTGCTTCAGTTCACCCAGCTGTAAAATGGGTGCCAGCATTAGCTGGGGTAATTGAGGCTTTGTGTGGCGACCCCCCCCCCCAGTCCTTGGACTGAACAGCCGTACGCAGCCTTCAGATGCGCCGCGCAATAGCTGCGGCTGA